>JAJPUD010003082.1:0-10108 GCA_023553655.1 Myrmecobius fasciatus | reverse complement strand
TGGGCTCATTTCTGCTTAACCTGAACCATCCTGACAGGTTTAGGCTTCTCAAGGAAAGCACCTGCTACAATCACACAGAGAAGAAATGTGGGAAGACAGTGACGTATTAGAGCCCAGAAGAAACCATCTTTCAGAAACACCCCTCTTAAGCTCTCATGATAAGAAACTCAAAGACAAATAAGTATAAATCCAGGCCTTCACAAAGAGACTATCAGAATCTTGCAGAAGATTTGAGAAAAGGAAGAGTAGGAGAAGACAAAGTGCAAAGTAAGCCTCAGTCCAAAGCAAAATAAACCAGCAGCTGAAGCAGGGACCATCTCAGGAGGAAGGGGAAGACTTCTGTCCAGTGGCCCTGCTCTAGTAACAGCAGGAGAAAGGGCCAGGGGGAACACCTGGAGAGAAAAGCATCTAAGCCTTACAGGAGTCCTGCTACTAGCATCATCAGCAACATCTGACCGCACCCTGCCACGATTATCACCAAATTACAAAATGTAGGGTTTGGATCCATGCAAGGAAGGAAACAGAACTAGTAAGGGACAAGATCATATTTAAGCCCCCAAACCCAGTAATTCCTGCTCAAGATGAGACCTTGGCTTAGCCCCTGCAAACAGCACCAAAAGAGTCTCTACATACTACCCAAGAATACAGAATTAGCAGCCTCTGATCCAGGCATAAAATCCCAGTCCAGAAACTGAAACTGCAAATAGGAGTAAACAGGAGAAAATGAAGAAATGTCATGGACTGAGAGAGGTCCATGAGGGGGAAAAGAATGTCTTAGAAAAGAGTAATAAAAGCAGATAAAATAAATGAAACAACAGATACAAAATATAATGGTAAAGGAAACAATAGCTAAGGATGAAAGAAGAGCCTGGAGAATTTATAACAGTGGTAAATGTTTCCCAAAGACTGAACTCCCTGAAAATTAAAGTGGGCTAGACAAAAAAGCGGTGATTCCATAACAAAACAAGAAATATTAAAATAAGACCAAAAGACTGAAAGAAAAAAAATGAAAGATATCTTCTGTCAAATCAAAGAGATATTTTGAAAACAAATCAAAGGAAAAAAATCTAAAAATCATCAGCCAAAAAAACTAAAAACAACTCTCCCCCCCGAACCCCAACGAAAGACCTACATACCATACTTGAAGAAAACATAACTGAAAACTGCCCAGGCCTATTAGAACCATAGGACAAAGTTAAATTAGGAAAGAATCTACTGTTTTCCTAAAAGAAACTTCAGAATGTAAAAAACTCTCAAGAAAATCATAGCCAAAATCCAAAGTTTCCAAGTCAGATAAAAATACTGCATGTAATCATAGTAAAAGAGTTTAGGCACTGAAGAGACATGGTCAGGATCACACAAGACTTGGCTACTGAAATTATGTAGAGGAAAACTTGTAAAATGATATTCCAAAAGACAATGAACGAAGAATATCCTTCCCAGTAAAAGGGAGTATAGTCCTAGAGGAGAAAATGGTTTTGTAATGAAATAAAGGTTTTTTAAATGTTCTTGAGGAAAAATATTCCAACCAAATAAACACTTTGAAATGAAAATTCAGGAGTAAAATGAAACAAAGAAAGGCAAATGCATTTGACCGACTGGGAGGAGTTACATTCATAAATACTATATTCTAATAGAAGCAGAAAAAAAAGTGTTCTTTCTCTAAAATCTACAAACTTCATAAAGAAAGGCAGAGAGGGGTTAGGAGTATTTTTGTCCTGCATTGATGGTCTTTACAGGAGAAAAGTGAATACACAAAGAAGGAAGAAAAGATAGAGGGAGAACTTCCCATGTTACATAAATAAGATTCTAGGGATACATGAGTTAAAAAGAAACACACAAGGAAAAAGATGTGGGAGTGGAGAGGCATCCCTAGAATCTTATTTTCATTTGACCTGAATAGAAATGGTTGAAAATACATACTCGCGCGTGCACACGCGTGCGCGCGCACACACACACACACACACACAGAGTTTTATGTAGAAATATATTATTGTTAACAGGAAAAAGGGAGGAGACAAAAAGGCCAGGATAAGTGAGTAGTCATACAGAAAACAAACAGCATTGTAAGGAGATGGATCTTGAAGGGGGGTTAAAAAGAAAGAATCAAAGAGTAAAAATCTGTGATTAGAGGCAGAACCAAGAAGTAGAGAAGCAATGGAGAAGAAACAGATCACCTATATATTACTAGGAAGCAAAAACAACTTTTTCCTTCAGCTTTTCTTTCTTTGCAAAGACTAATACAAGCAGCAAAGAAAGGTGAAGGCCTGAGGACAGGATAGAGGTAAATATACAATAAACGATTTTAGCAAAGAGAGTGATTGGGATAGATTCATCCATAAAAGGGAAGAGGAT
This sequence comes from Myrmecobius fasciatus, assembly GCA_023553655.1. Taxonomy (NCBI): domain Eukaryota; kingdom Metazoa; phylum Chordata; class Mammalia; order Dasyuromorphia; family Myrmecobiidae; genus Myrmecobius; species Myrmecobius fasciatus. Next base: position 7,753 of record JAJPUD010003082.1, on the reverse strand, counting down.
AACAGAAAAAACAGATGTCAAAAATATGTTGTTTATAAGAAATATTCACAGAGTTAAAAGAAGAGACAGAAGTAAAATCTATTACAATTTAGATGAATTCAAAAAAGCAAGGGAAGCAATCATGCCTTTAGCTGAGACTACAGTAAAAATAACCACAGTATCTGAGATAAGGGAAATTGTATTTGTTATAAAGGCACCATAAATAATGAGCTTTCAATCAATGTATGGCAAAGCATCTAAATAGAGAAAATATAGTTGAATTGTGGGTTGAGGGGAAGTGACAGAAAACTATAATGGGGAAATACAATATATTCTGTTTAGACTAATCTAACAAAAAAGATAAATAAGAAGATTAGGATTTTAAAACTTTAAAGCTTGAAGGAATTTGGTAAACACAATATGGAACAGACAGAAATTTATACTTTTTTTCAGAATTAATTGCATTATCACCTTCACAGAAAATAGAGTTACAATACAAAAGTATTGAGTTAGATAACAAATAGTAGGATATAAAAACTCCACAAAAACTCAGGAAAGCAGAAATACTCAATAGACATTTTACTAACTACAATGCAATAAAATATATATACAATAAAGAACCTTAGAAGAAAAAAATCAATTAACTGAAAACTGAATAATTTAATCCTAAGGAATTTAGGAGAGGGAGTCAGAGAATAATAGAAATAAAAGAAAATTTCATCTAGATAATGATAGCATTGAGATAAAATAGTAAAACTTTTGGGATACAGTTAAAAGGAGAGGAGAAATTTCTCTCTCTAAACATATTTGTCCACAAAAAATAAAAATAATAGATTAATAAATTTGTTTTACAACTAGGAAAAAACCTAGAAAATTAATAAATAAAAATTCAACTAAATACCATATCAGTAATTCTGAAAATCAAAGAAAAGATTAGCAAAAATAAAAGCAAACAAAGTACTGAATTGATAATTCATATTTGAGGGTTTTCTTTTGGGGGGAATCTAAATACATAAATAGCAAGTCTGATTTTAAAGAGATTCAGAAAATCCTAATGTTCAGAATTCATAGCAATTGAAGATAAAATGAAGTTATCAGGAATTATTTTGCCCCAAAAATAATTGTCATATTTTTATATGCCAATAAAACAGACAGCTTAGATAAAATGGATGAATATTTATAAAAATACAAACCAACCTGATTAAAGGAACAAAAGATCTGATATTTAAATAATCCAGAAAAAGACTGAATATGACATAAAATGAAATCCTCAAAGGAAAAAAAAGAACCAGATGAATTTACAGATGAATTCTATCAAAAATTAATAGAAAATTCTAATATTATATGAACCGAAATAATAAGAAAAGGAGGGATTCTTCCATAATATATCTCTGACACAAATACGGTTTTTCTAGGGATGAAGGGGGAAACAAAGCACAGAATAAAACCTATAGTCCAATACCTCTAATGGATATTGATACAATCTTTACTAATTTTTTTTATTTTTTATTAAAGCTTTTTATTTGCATAACATATGTATGGGTAGTTCCTCAGCATTGATCTTTACAAAGCTTTCCACTACAAATTTTACCCCCAGTCCCCACCCCAACCCTAGATGGCAGGAAGTCCATTACATGTTAATAATGATAAAATACTTGACAAGTTATTGTGCAAGAAAAATCCTATCTACAAGAAAAAAACATCAGAGAAAGGAAACACACTGCAAGCAAACTTCAATAAAGAGCATGAAAATGTTATGTTGTGGTCCACATTTCATATCCCTCTCTCTGGATGTATATGGATTTCTTCACTGAACAACTGGAACTGGTTTGAGATAATTCTTTGTTGCAGAGAGCCATGTCCATCAGAGTTGATCAGCATATAATATTGTTGTTGCTGTGTATAATGATCTCCTGTTTCTGCTCATTTCACTTAGCATCAGTTCATGCAAGTTTCTCCAGGCCTCTCTGAAATCATCCTGCTGGTCGTTTCTTACAGAACAATAATATTCCATAACATTCATATACCATAATTTATTCAGCCATTCTCCAATTGATGGAAATCCATTCAGTTTCCAGTTTCTAGCCACTACAAAACGGGCTGCCACAAACATTCTTGCACATGTGGGTCCCTTTCCTTCCTCTAAGATCTCTTTGGGATATAAGCCCAATAGAAACACTGCTGGGTCAAAGGGTATGCACAGTTTGATAACTTTTTGAGCATAGCTCCAAATTGCTCTCCAGAATGGTTGGATCTGTTCACAGTTCCACCAACAATGTATTAGAGTCCCAGCTTTGCCACATCCCCTCCAGCATTCATCGTTATCTTTTCCTGTCATTTTAGCCAATCTGACAGGTGTATAGTGGTACCTCAGAGTTGTCTTAATTTGCATTTCTCTGATCAATAGTGACAATCTTTGCTAATTAAGACAACACTAAAAAGATCAATCAAGTTGGATTTCTTCTAAGAATATAAGGTTGGTTCAATATAAACAAAACTACAAACATATATGAATCCGTTTTTAAGTCCTATTGGAGTGCTGAGGCTGGTGAGGAGTGCTAAACATTCTCCACTATTAATTCATACAGTTGTTACATTTGGACCCATTTACTCTCTTTGATTATAGATTGAACTGTAATCACTCTACCTCTGCTATTCACAATTCCTTTTGTTTCCCCTTATATATTTACTGGAGACTGGAAAAATGTCTGTTCCTCCATCTTGATCATCATGTGATCAGAACTATAAATTAATTTTTGACCTAATATTGACAAGGCAAAATAAGAAAAATTATATTTTAAGTTCCATTCATAAATCTGGAGTGCATCCCATCCCTGATGTACACAATTTAAAGTTGGTTGGCAGTGAGACAAATGAAGGGAATACACATAGCCAGGACAACATGCAGCACTCTAACTGTGGGCTTCAATGCCCGCCGCTCTTTCTTGGAGGCCGGGGTCTATCCCCTGTGTCTCATGGTCCATCACACCTTTCCATAAAAGGCTGGGACCTTTTACAACTGTGCTCTGGCCCAGGGACAGCGTCTTAGCATTTGGATGGGGCTTCCGGGGTGCCCCACTGTACCCAACTGTTCAGGCTGCCACTTCCCAGAGCCTGACCACTGACAGAAGCTGTAGTCTCTAGCAATTCCAATTTCAGACTATAATGATACTGTCCCCTAAAATCGTTATGCTTTTTTAAAAAAAATAAAATAAGAAAAGACAGAGGACACTTAGTCTAAGATGAGTAGGAGTCAGTTCTGTTCCCTGAGATCTGAAATTATTCTTCTTTACCTCCCAGAGAGCAGGTGATAGTGCAAAGAGAGCCATAGTCTCTCTCTTGCCAACACTTTCAGCCACTGGTGATAGTGAAGAAAGCTAGTCTTTCTTATACACAATTCTAAAGTCCTATTTTTCCCTAACACTTCCTGGTTCACAAACAGGTCTTAGTGAAAAACCTGGCTCTTGTTTGTAGAAAGTAACCAAATGCTTTTTTTTTTTTTGTTAGTTAAGCCATAATCAAGCAAAATAACTGTCCAATAATCACATAACCATTCTAAAGTTTATGGTTCACCAATAATGACAAAGTTTTCTGGCTGGTCATATATAAATATATGCAAAAATAGTTTCTAACACCCATCTTCATAAGACTTTGTGTTCCTTTTAAACATATTTCCATATTTGTCACGTTGTGCAAGAAAAATCAGATCAAATGGGAAAAAAGAAAAAAGAAAAGCAAGCAAAGAAACAAACAAAAAGATGAAAATACTATCCTTCAGTCCACATTCAGTCTCTGGATGAGAATGGAATTTTCCATTCCAAGTCTATTGGAATTGTCTTGATTCATTGCATTCCTGAGAAGAACCAAATCCTTCACAACCGATCATCTCATAATCTTTCTATCACTGTATACTGTGTTCTTCTGGTTCAGCTCACTCAGCATGAATTCATTAAGTCTTTCTAGATTTTTTTTGAATGTGAATAGCACTTTCTATTCAAAGTTTATTGGGATTGCACTGGATCACTGAATTGCTGAGAATTATCAAGTCTATCATAATTGATGATCACACAATCTTGTTGCTGTATACAATGTTTTCTAGTTCTTTTTGCTTTACTCCACATCAGTTCAGATAAAATCTTTCCAGGCTTTTCTAAAAAATCAGCCTATTCATCTTTTTTATAGAATAATTTTCCATTACTTCATATACTATAACTTAGTCATTTCCCAATTGAGGGGCATCTATTCATTTTTCAATTCTTTACCACCACCAAAAGAGCTATTATAAATATTTTTGCACAAGTGGATGCTTTTCCCTCCTTTATACTCTCTCTGGGATATCGACCCAGTAGTAACACTGCTAGATCAAAAGCTATGCACAGCTTTATAGTCCGTTGGGCATAGTTACAAATTGCTTTCTAGAATGTTGGATCAGCTCACAACTCCACCTCCAATGCATAGTGTCCCAGTTTTTCCACACTCCCTCCAACGTTTATAATTATCTTTTTCTGCCATCTTAGCCAATCTGAGAGATGTGATGTGGGTACCTCAGAGTTGTTTTAATTTGATTTGGGAGCATTTATCAGTTGGGGGATAACTTGTATTATAAATTTGACTCAGTTCTCTATATATTTTAGAAATGAGACCTTTATCAGAAACACAAGCTGTAAATTCTCCCCCCACCCCAGCTTTCTGCTTTCCTTCTAATCCTGGCTATATTGGTTTTGTTTTTGCAAAATTTTTTTAATTTAATGTAATCAAAATTATCCATTTTGCATTTCACAAGGTTCTCTATAATTCATTTTTGATTATAAATTTCTCCCTTTTCTAAACTCATCATTATTCCATTACATTCATATACTATAACGTATTCAGCCATTCCCCAATTGATGGGCATCTATTCAATTTTCAGGTCCTAGCCACTATCAGAGGAGCTGCTACAAACATTTCTATACATGTGGTCCTTCCCCTGTTTTAATTTGCATTGGAAGAGGGAGTTCCTCACCTAGTGTGCCCTATATTAATAAAATCACAGAGCCAGTTCCTATTTCTAACATTAATACAAAGGAAACATACATATCAGATATGCAAAAAATAAAATTAAATGATAATGATTGGTATTTTTTAAGTATGCCAGTGTACTCTTGGCTGAATTCCAAATTGGCCTAACTATTCTAGAAAATAATCTGGATACACCTAAAAAATGTTCAACTCTAGTATACTCTTCGATCTAGCAGGCATCTAATCCAAAAATAACAAAGTAAGAGGAAAAATATTCTACAAATACAAATAATCATGGCTACATTTTCTGCAGTAACATAATTGGAAACAAAGCTGGTGCTTATTAGTAGAGAAATAGTAGAACTCATTATGGTTTATAGTTGTAATGATATATTAATGTACCATGAGAAATAATGAGAGGAATGGATGGCTAGAAAGAACACTTCTAAGACTCTCATAAATTTATATAGAGTAAAATAAGCAGATCCAGGAGAGCAATTTGTACCGTGACCACAATAATATAAAGGAAAATATTTTGAGACTAAAGAACAGTTATCAATGAAATATTCAATCATGACTCTTAAGACTGATGATGAAACCTTCTGACAAAGAAAGATCAAATAGAAGACAGAATGAGACACATTTTTCAGACATGCCCAATATGTGCATTTGTTTATTTGAATATATAGATATTTGTTGTAAAGGAGGGATTTTTTGGTTGGGATGGGGAAAGTGGTTGCAGAGAATAGGAGGGCAGAGATAATAAGGCAAAAAAAGGTCAAGAAAAAATGTCAATGAACACTGAAAGAACACACAGGAAAGACAAGGGAATTCTTAAAAGCAACAGCATATGTAAAGTGCTTGGGGAATCTTCACACAAATGTTAACAACTATTGTTAATTTGAAAAAATAAAAATTAAAAAAAAGAAGATACAGAACCATGTGGAAACAATTAAACATAAAACTGAATGAATTAAGTGCCTATGCAAAAGAGATACAAAATCTTCTCCAGAGGAGGGAGAGATGGTCGTTCCAGTTTTTTCATTTTAAAGTTCTAAAATTATTTTTTGGTTAAAAACAAGAAAAAACAACAACCTCTCTCCAAGGGAAAAAAAATCCCACACAAAACTTTCTCTTTCAAACCTGACTTTAGTCAAGTATATGTATTAGCATAAGCACATATAATTCTAAGTGATTAGAAATTTTATATAGAAGGGGGGAAAAGAACATTTGTTTAGCTGAAAGGCACAAACTCTAATTCTGTGCATGTGTACCATAACAGTATATTTTTCCAATACTACCCTGAGAGTAAATGAAATTTAGTAAGGGAGGTATTGTGCTTTATATTGCATTTTTATTCATTTAAAGTAGTTCTGCCTTTGGATAAAGCTGGAGACTAAAATGGAACAACTATGATGAACGCCTTATTCCTGAAATCTGTCCATATATCATCATCACAGTTTCTACCAAATGATTAAAACTGTGTACACACTATGCCACCCCCCTCAAAAAATTGTCAGCTGTGCCTTAAAACAAATTACAAACACATGAGTCAGTTGCTGACATTATAAGAATCAGTCCCTGTACACAAAACTCCCAACTTTAAGTAGAAGACATTCTCTTTTAACATAAGCTGGAAATTATTTTTCTACACTTGCTTAATTCTCCAACCAAAAAAAAAAAAAAAAGAAAGAAAAAATCCTATCTAGGCAAAAATAATGGTGACAGAAGCCCATAATCAGTTTCTTTGACAATGGGAAAAGACTCCATTAATTAAAAACAAATTCCAGCAAGGGGCTATAATGAAAAATGGTACTATGCAAGACAAAATGATAAATAGAATTATTCACTTTAAGATTAGAAAGAATATCATTTCAAATTAACCAAACATCCTAATTACCAAAAACCTAGGAAATTTGTCACCTAAAGTAGTGAATGTGTTGCCTGTTGCTTTGTTTTTTTTTTTAATAAAGCTTTTTATTTGCAAAACATATGAGTGACTTTTCAACATTGACCTTTGCAAAAAAAAAAAAAACTTTTTTTTTCCAAAGCTTTTCCTTTCCCTCCCCCCGCCCCCCACCCCTAGATGACAGGTAATCTAATACATGCTAGATAGGATAAATTATATGACAAATACAATACATGTATACATATCTATACAGTTATCTTACTGCACAAGAAACATCAGATCTAGAAAGAGAAGAAGAAAAAAAACAACCTAAGAAGGAAAACAGAATGCATGGAAATATTCACAGAAAGCGTTAAAATGCTGTGTTGTGGTTCACTCTCAGTTCCCACAGGCCTCTCTCTGGATGTATATGACTATCTTCATCGCAGCACAACTGGTTTGAATCACATCATTGTTGAAGAGAACCATGTCCATCAAAATTGATCATCGTATAGTCTTGTTGTTGTGTATAATGTTCTCCTGGTTCTGCTGATTTCACTCAGCATCAGTTCATGCAAGTCTCTCCAATCCTCTCTGAAATCCTCCTGTTGGTCATTTCTTACAGAACAATAGTATTCCATAACATTCATATACCATAATTTATTCAGCCATTCTCCAATTGATGGGCATCTTTTCAATTTCCAGTTTCTTGCCACTACAAAAAGGGCTGCCACAAACATTTTTGCACATGTGGGTCCCTTTCCCTCCTTAAAAATCTCTTTGGGATATAGGCCCAGTAGAAACACTGCTGGGTCAAAGGGTATGCACTGTTTGATAACTCTTTGAGCATAGCTCCAAATTGCTCTCCAGAATGGTTGGATCCGTTCA
>JAJPUD010003081.1:248108-272561 GCA_023553655.1 Myrmecobius fasciatus | reverse complement strand
ACTTTATGGCAAGCTTGAGATGAGTAAATGAGCTTTGCAGTTTCTCAAAAGCAATCCAACTCACTCTCCTCCATATTTTTAATGTAGATATTCCTGCGTGCTCTATAGCATGGCCATCCAAATGCATGTTGATAACAGGATAAGCTATATCCTTCACCTTTTGGTCTTTTCTATGTGGATGGATAAGCCAAAATCTTTTTGTGATTACAGACCTCTTCCAGAGGGCTTTGCAATGTCTAAGGTCTTGATGGAATTACTACATCATCTCTAAACAGGAACATTCCAAGGACCTTACCACCTACAGGAAATTCCTCCTTGATTTGGACTCTGTGCTACAATTAAAATTAGACTGAATACTAGAAAGCCTTTACTATGAATGAAACATGAGTACCTTCCTAGTACCCATGATTACCTCGGGAAGTTTCATGTTCTGTAAGCATCTTCTACAAGCCAACAATTTCAGTCACCCAGTCTGGAATTGAGCTCATAGAGTTTAACTCATAGAGTAACAAGATACACATACCTAGGCTCAGCTAACTTCCCTACCTGCCAATATTTCTTCCTACCCAAGAAAGAATCCATTTCATGTTTCTATATATGAAGCCTTTTATATGATGATGAACAGATGTTTGACAGTTAGTGAGCAACATGACAATCCATATGGAAAAGTCATAGATTTAAAACTAAAAGAGATCTAGAGACCTTCAGGTTCTCAACTTTCCTCATTGTAGGAATAAGGAAAGTGGGGCTCAGAGGGATGAAATGACCAAGGAATACAGAGCTAATTGATGTTTTAAAAGTTTCAAATTCATGTCTTCCTGACTTTCTAGTGTTCTCTCCACTGTGACATCTAACTGTCTGTACTTGTTTCAAATGGTGACCTGGAATTCTTGTTGGTAATGGGCACATGATGTTTGGAATGTGCAGATATACAAGATGTGTTTATGGGTCAGGGAATTAGTTAGGAAACAGTTAGAGAGCCCTTCTCTCTATTTTGTAAACTCATAGAAATCCTGTTCTTTAATTTTAATAGACTTTACAACAAATCTGGCATCTTTTTCCTGGATCCAACTAATACTCTTTGTCTCTTTCTTGTGTCTCTCTGTCTCTTTGTCTCTATCTGTCTCTCTCTGTATACCTCTATGCTTCTGTCTGTCTCTCTGTGTCTATCTCTATCTGTCTCACTGACTCGCCGTCTCTGTCTGTCTCTGTATCTTGATGTCTCTGTCACTCTTTCTCTGTATTTCTTTGTCTCTGTGTGTGTCTCTGTCTTTCTTTCTAACTAGCTTTCCCTTAATTCAGTATAGAGAGGTTGGGTACAATGAGAGCAGAGAGAGACAAACAGAAAGACAGATACAGACCGAGAAAAAAGAGACAGAGATCAGACTGTGATGTGTTTTTTGGAGATTGGGGGAGAGAGTTGCAAGTGTCAGAATTTTCAGGCCATCACAATAGTTTGGCTGTTTTATACAGAACAAGGGGCTGCTGGAGTAGTTAAAAACAGTTTGTTTACCATAATCCCTCTCAATCTTTTTTCTATTTGAGGAAATAGAGCTCTGGGGACATTTCCTTCAGCTGAGATTATGAGAGGTCCAAAATTTTTAAACTGGGTTTCTGAGCATAAATTGGGTCGCAGTTGAACTGAGAGATATAGGAGACTAGAACAAGGGAATTAAAAGGGAAGAGCTGTTCAGGGGAGAAAAAAGTTCAGGAGAAGCCATTATGAAAACAATTCTAAGAAGAGCCTAGCTGAAGGGATAAGCCTATTTCTACTGCATGAGAGAGTTGAGAGTTTCATGGTTGTTAGCCAAGAGCCTCCCTGAAAGAGAAGAAGCAAACTTTATGCAATGCTTTCCCCATTTCATTTCCAAACAAGACTTCCTTAACAAACATAATGATTAATTATAACATAACAAAAATTAAATACATCTCTTTGGGGCATCTGCTAGATAGCTCTACTCTACCTGAGTGCAATCTTTAGAAAGTTTTGTTCTGTGGCCAAATTGGGGGTATAGTACATTAACAAATCCAGGCCACTAAACAACAGAACAGAAGCTATGTGGTACAGTGAATAAAGTGCTGAGTCTATAGTCAAAAAGACTCATCTTCTTGAGTTCAAATCTTGTCTGTGATATATAATAGCTGTGTGACTCTGGGCAAGTCACTTAATCCTATTTGCCTCAATTTCCTCATCTGTAAAATGAACTGGAGAAGGAAATGGGAAATCATTCCAGTTTCTTTGTAAGAAAACTCCAATGGCATTGCAAAGAATCAGACTTGACTGAAAAGACTGAACACTGGGAATGTTGATTCAGTAGAGGTAGATGAAGAACATAGTAGCAAGCAGGTCTGAATATAGTAGCTTATTTGAGAATGAAAAGTGACAAATGATAAGCTGACAAAAAGATCAAAAGACCTATATTCACTTTTTCACAAAGAAGATGCTTTATTAACCACAATAACCTACGATGGGAAGCAGAAATTACTAAAAGCTGGAGAAGGAGTTATAAGCACAGCATCTTTAGTGAATGTCACACAAAGAATTCAGTAATCTGAAAAATATCAAGTTGATGACCAGCTGAGTCAGAGAACAATGCCTGGTGGGAAGCAGTGAAGAGCAAAACATAGCAGAGAGCAGAATAATGAGATTAGTAGAAGACCTTGGCCATTTTGCAGTATGGGAGGGATGAACTGTCCCTCCATGTGTGTAATATAATTATATATGTTTCTTGCATGAATTTTCTATCATACATGGATGTACATGTGTTCCCCATGCACAGATATCCCATATGTAATTTCTATGTGAGGCTTTAATTTTCACTGAGTATATATGTTTTGGCATTTTGCTTTGTTTTGCTCTTTTGAGACTAGGTTTCCTAACTCACTCAGGATAGAAGTGAAACGGACATTCAAGGACCTGGATCTTACCACCAATCTGCTCCAGAACTCTGATTTGTTTTATCTTTAACTTGGACTGGTTCATCCTTCCTTAGACAGCCTGGTCACATTCTCATATATACTCAGGTGCCCCCCCCCATATTAGTGCCAAACCTGATTGGCTTAGCCCACCACAGTTTAAGAGCTCAAGCAATTCACCAACTACAATCTCCTTGGAAGGAGGGAATCTAAGAACATATTAATCATGTCCAGCTAAAATATGTATTTATAGAAGGATAAATTCAAAATGTATTAGGGAAAATGTTCTTGGTTACTTAATTTACATTGCCAGAAAAGGGCAATCAGGGTGAAAAGGCACTGGAATCCATACCATACAAGGATTGATGGAAGACACTGAGTATATTTAGCTTAGAAAAGGAACAACTTGAGAATGGAAGAGGAGTCAGAAGTCCTCAAGTATCTGAGTTGTTATTAAGTGGGAATAATGAGAATCTTATTTTGATTGTCCTAGATGACAGAATGTTGCCTCAAAGTAGTTTTCTTCTCAAATTAAGAGCAAATTTCCTTAAAAAAAAAATAGAGCTGTTTAAACACTGAATAAGCAGCTTTGGAAGGTAATGGATTCCCAGTCACTGGAGTTTTTCAAACAGAGGCTATGGTCCACTGACCACGGTTCTCTTTTTTTTGGTAACTGGGAACCACATGAACTTTGGTGGAGAGATTCCTCTTCCAGGCAAGGATTGGACTTGAGATGCACACTAAAGTTCCTTCCAACCCTGAAAATCTATGATCCTATGAGCTTGTCTGACCATCCAGCTTTACAATTCTATTGTAAATGTAAATTGTAAATACATTCTATAGAACTAACTTTTTCACTCACTTAAATAAAACACAATCCCTGCCATATATTAAATTTTCAGTGTTTTGCTGGGCTATTTCTTACATAATCCAAAGGATGCTTGAAGTTTATTTTTAGTTTTTTGGCATTTTTTAATGTTGACATTTCTAAAAATGAAAGAAATTTTTAGATCTCTATCATGTAGATTGGATCTTCTGGGAGGACTGTGGACTTGGGAAAGAGTACTTACAAATTATAAAGCTTTTTGAAAAACTTTTGGGGGAAAGTGCATTTTAAAAGAACTTTAGATTGTTCTACCACCTCTACTATTCTCTTCTCACTGTCGCAAAGCAGATGTGCATTTCAAAGTTGCATTTATCAAATCAAAAAAAAATTTCCCTATATTTCTATTTACCAAGAAAATAAACATTTCCAAACTGATTTTTTTAATAAAAAGCAAACCACTTCTCAACAGATGCAGAAAAAGCCATTGATAAAATCCAACACCCATTCCTATTAAAAACACTGGAGAATACAGGAATAAATGGGCTTTTCCTTAAAATGATTAGTAGTATCTACTTAAAACCTTCAGCAAGCATCACATGTAATGGAGTCAAACTAGAACCATTCCCAATAAGATCAGGAGTGAAACAAGGCTGCCCATTGTCACCATTACTGTTTAGTATTGTCTTAGAAATGTTAGCTTTGGCAGTAAGAGAAGAAAAAGAGATTAAAGGAATTAGAGTAGGTAATGAGGAAACCAAATTATCACTCTTTGCAAATGACATGATGGTATACCTAGAGAATCCTAAAGACTCAACTAAAAAAACTACTAGAAACAATTCACAACTTTAGCAAAGTTGCAGGATACAAAATAAACCCACATAAATCATCAGCATTCTTATATATTACCAATAAAGTTCAGCAGCAAGAGATACAAAAAGAAATTCCATTCAAAATAACTGTTGATAGTATAAAATATTTGGGAATTTATCTGCCAAGGGAAAGTCAGGAACTATATGAACTAAGCTACAAAACACTTTCCACACAAATAAAATCAGACCTCATCAATTGGAAAAACATAAAATGCTCATGGGTAGGCCGAGTGAATATAATAAAAATGACAATACTAACCAAACTAATTTACTTATTTAATGCCATACCAATCAAACTCCCAAGAAATTATCTTACAGATCTAGAAAAAAATAGTAGCAAAATTCATTTGGAAGAACAAAAGATCAAGAGTTTCAAGAGAATTAATGAAAAAAAAAAGGCTGATGATGGTGGACTTGCTGTATCAGATCTAAAACTATATTACAAAGCAGTGGTCATCAAAACCATTTGGTACTGGCTAAGAAATAGAGTAGTCAATCAGTGGAATAGGATAGAATCACAAGACAAACTAGGCAATAACTATAGCAATTTAGTCTTTGATAAACCCAAAGACCCCAGCTTCTGGGATAAGTACTCACTATTTGACAAAAACTGCTAGGAAAATTGGAAACTAATGTGGAAGAAATTAGGCTTTGAGCCACATCTAACACCACATACCAAGATAAGATCTAAATGGGTTCATGATCTGGATATAAAGAGTGATATTATAAGTAAATTAGAGGAATGTATAAAACTATATAGTTTACCTCTCAGATCTGTGGAGATGGAATAAATTTATGTCCAAAGAAGAACTGGAACTCTTAATTGAAAACCAGATAGATAATTTTGACTATATTAAGTTAAAAAGTTTTTGTACAAACAAAACCAATGCAGTCAAGATTATGAGGGAAGCAATAAATTGGGAAATCATCTTTACACTTAAGGGTTCTGATAAAGGTCTCATCTCTAAAATATATAGAGAATTGTCTCATATTTATAAGAATTCAAGCCATTCTCCAATCAATAAATGGTCAAAAGATATGAACAGACAATTTTCAGAGGATGAAATTAAAATTATTTGTAGACATATGAAAAGGTGTTCCAAATCACTATTGACCAGAGAAATGCAAATTAAGACAACCCTGAGGTACCACTACACACCTGTCAGATTGGCTAAAATGACAGGAAAAGTTAATGATGAATGTTGGAGGGGATGTGGGAAGGCTGGGACACTGATGCATTGTTGGTGGAGCTGTGAACGGATCCAGCCATTCTGGAGAACAATTTGGAGCTATGCTCAAAAAGTTATCAAACTGTGCATACCCTTTGACCCAGCAGTGTTTCTATTGGGCTTATATCCCAAAGAAATCATAAAGGAAGGAAAGGACCCCACATGTGCAAGAATGTTTGTGGCAGCTCTTTTTGCAGTGGCTAGAAACTGGAAATTGAATAGATGCCCATCAATTGGAGAATGGCTGAATAAATTATGGCATATGAATGTTATGGAATATTATTGTTCTGTAAGAAACGATCAGCAAGATGATTTCAGGGAGGCCTGGAGAGACTTACATAAACTGATGCTGAGTGAAATGAGCAGAACCAGGAGATCATTATACACGGCAACAACAATACTATATGACGATCAATTTTGATGGACATGGCTCTCTTCAACAATGAAATGTTTCAAACCACTTCCAATTGTTCACTGAAGGAAGCCATATACACCCAGAGAGAGGGATGTGAAATGTGGACCACAACATAACATTCTCATACTCTCGATTGATGTTTGCTTACATTGTGTTTCCTTTATCTGATATGTCTTTCGTGTAGATACGATTTTTCTTGCACAATGATGATAAGTGTGGAAATCTGTATACATATATTCAATCTGTCAGTATTTTAACATAATTAACATGTAGTATATATCCTGCCATTTGAGGGAGGGGTGGGGAGTTGGGGAGAAAAATTTGTAACAGAAAGATATGTGAGGGTTAATGTTGAAGAATTACCCATACATATGTTTTGCAAATAAAATAAAATTTAAAAAAAAAAGAAAAGAAAAGCACTTAAAGTGTACATGTAAGTAGTTTAGTGGATAAAGAGTTAGAGCTCAAGTCAGAAACTTGAAAGGCCTGAGTTCAAATCTAGCCTCAGAAATTTACTGGCTGGGTGACCCTAAGCAAGTCTCTTAAGTGTGTTTGCCTCAGTTTCCTCATCTGTAAATGAGCAAAAAAAGGAAATGGAAAACCACTCCAATGCCTTTGCCAAGAAAACCTCAAATGTGTTCACTAAGCATTGAACATAACTGAGCAAAGAGACATTTTAAAATGTTTCCAAGAAGTTGATAATCACACACAGTAAATCATTCAAGTTCATTGTACACATTTTAAAAATTAACTTAATTATTTCATCTCTAGTGCCCTGTCCTTTACAGAATATTTAATTACCTAACATTTGGCCTGAAAAAGTACAAATAATTGCCTGAGAGATACTGAAATATAAACAGTTTTTCATCTGACTTTTATCCAGATTTCTTGCCCCATCTGAAAACTAAGCATTCCGTGACAATATTTTAAAATCAGAACCAGAAAATAAAAAAAAATAGCTGACACCAAGGAAACATTTCTCTATTAACTGTAGGAAGACTAGAGAGGTCAGACCTGTTAATCCATCACTATTAGGATTTTTTCTAGGATTCCTGGATTTATGGATGTCATTGCAGACTCATTCATATAGCTCCCCTTCCTACGTTCCTGATTCTTGCTCCAAGCAGTGGCTATCTTTCTCTTCCTTACTCTGGCCAGAATTTCTTCCTGGTCACAGCAGGAAGTTATCCATATAGTTCATCTGCCATGTTTATTCTTGATCATGGGTAATTAGGGTCCACTGACCTCTGTTCACTCTATTTGATAACTGGGAACCACCATGAATTCTTCCCCATCATCCATTTCTTCTTCTAACCAAGTTTCACCTTGATATAATTCCTAAATCTGGATATTTCTCTTATTGGATTCTAGTATTCTACAAATGTCCCACCCACTCACATGAGTGGTGACCTCCCTATATGATTCTCTATATCTTGGTGTATCCTAGTTATACCTATCCTAGCCCTTTTCCTCTTCTTTCTTTACACTGTTCCTCTTGGTGAGTTTATCAATTTCTATAAATTCAAATATAGCTCTGCAGGTAATTGTCAAATCTATGTATCCGAACTTCATCTCTTCATAATTTCACTCCTGCATATTTAGTAGCAATCTCAAACAAATCTCAAATCTCAAACAAAAAAACAAAAGAAAGAAAGAAATTAATTTCAAACTCAACATATCTAAAACAGAATTCATTATCTTTTGCCCTAAATCTATTCCTTCTTCTAACTTCCCTATTACTGTGAAGGTTATCATTATTTTTTTTCTGTTCAACTCATTTTATTTTTTTTCTAGTTATACATATATATTAACTTTTCTTTATGAAACACATTTCTTTATGAAACATATTGGGAAAGAAAAATCAGAACAAAAGAGAAAAACCATGGGAAAGAAAAAAAAACAGAAAAAAGAAATAAACATAGCATGTGTTGATTTACATTCAATATCTATAGTTCTTTCTCTGGATGTAGATGGCATTTTCTAAATAAATGTTTCATTGTGATTACCCTGGAAATCATCATTATTCTTCAAGTCATTTAGGTGCAAAACTTATGTTGTCTTTGTCTCTTTGCCCTCATTGAATCTTCACATCTAATCAGTGTCCAAGTCTTGGAGATTCTACTTCTATTCCCCCTCTGGCAACTTTCTCTTCATTTTTGCCTACAACCCAACAACTCTAAAGGCATCTGTGAGATCCTCTTCACCTCTCACTTGCATTATTTCAATTGCCTCCTAATTGGTTTTCTTACATCTAGTCTTTCTTCTCTCTAATCCAACCTCTAAAGATTATTAAAGTGATATGTCTAAAATACAAATTTGATTATTTCATTGCCCCATCTTAGAAACGTCAATGGTTTGTTGCTTCTAGAAAGAAAATAAAAATTACTCATGGGTGACATTCAAATCCCTTTACTATCTGACTTCAAGCTATTTTCCCAAGGTTATTATTTATTGCTTTTCCTAACAAAAAAACATATTCTAGCCAAACTGACCTTTCTGGTTCATCTTCACTCACAATATTTGATCCCCCGTCTACTTACCTTTGCATAGCTTGTCCCCCATGTCTAGAATGTATGCTTTCTTACCCACACTTCAGTGAATCTCTAGCTTCTCAAGGTTTAGCTCAAGTTCTAACTCCTTTAAGAGATATTTCTAAATTCTCCCAGTTGTTAGTCTTTCCCTCTCTATCATTGTGTGATATACGTATAGATAGAGGTATAATATTTATCTGGGGATTGTTGCATTCCTCCTTCCCCCTAAAAAAAGGTAAGGTTCTTCTTAAGGTCAGAGACAATTTCACTTTTGTATTATATTAGTAAATGGAATTTTGACCTTGAAGCCAGAAAAAACTTCAAGAGTTCCATACTTATCTGTGACCCATACTGGCTGTGTGACCCTGAAAAAGTCATTTAACTACTCAGTGTCCCTGGCAACTCTTTAAGACAATAAAGTAGAGAGAAGATGGCAATCTACATTTGCAGAGGAAATCTCCTAGCCTCAGAGTTCTGTATTTCAACAAAATCTTTAATCCTAGCACTTAAAATGGTGTTTGGCATATAGTGGACATTTTATAGACACTTGTTGAATGTTTGATTACTTCGAGATATGAAAATTTTACATTTTTTTTGGTATTTTACTATAAAAGTTGATTGGTACATTGATTCTTCTTCAGTTAACCAAAGTTGATAATTTATGCAACAGAGTCTTGCATTATTCATACTGTCTTTATTTTACCAGAGATATTATGGGAATTACTTGGCACAGTGGATAGAATGTTGAATCTAGAGTCAAGAAGACTCATCTTTGTGAGTGCAAATCTGGTCTCAGATGCTTATTAGCTGTGTGACCCCCGCAAATCACTTCACTCTGTTTGCCTCAGTTTCCTCATCTGTAAGATGATCTAAAGAAGGACATGGAGTATCTCTGCCAAGAAAACTCCAAATAGGGTCACAAAAAGTCAGACATGACTGAACAACAACACTTCTCAGATGGCTTGCCAAAGACATAACACAGTTATGAGATTGCTCAAAGATCACTCTATCCCAACTGGACAATGGTAAAATCAAGAATTGAATGGGTTTTTATGATTTTTGACTTTGCCATTTGTATTGATAATTATGTGACAATAGCAGCCATGGCCCTTCTCACACAAATTCAACAAGAATTCATTAAACAGCTACTATGAGCAAAGTACTGTGTTAATTCTAAAGAGATTAAAAAATAAATGAGAGAGCATATATTCTTCATGCTTTTAGTATGGATGAGGTCCAATAAAAAGAGATTTGAATTTGAAGTCAGAAGACCAGGGTATAAATTCTGACTTTACTAATTGTAACCTCCATGGGCCATAGTTACTCAAATATCAAATAAAAAAAATTGAATCAGATGATCTCTAGTTTCCCTTCCAGCTTCAAATATTTGATTTTTTGAAATATTGTATAAGTACACTTTGTGTTCAATAGGTCATGGAGATTCATGAACTGATGAAAATGAGGATGTATACCTTTCTTGGGGGATATAACATAGGCAAAAAGCCCTAGATAGAGAAGAGAACATGGATCTAGGACAACAGGAAGTATTCTAAATCCTTCATAAATACTAGACAAGAGAGAGATAAGGGGTGGGAAAGGAGTTGGTCATGTATACAGAGACCCATATCCCCTGAATTTTTTAGTATGAAAGAAAGTGTTAGCTTATAAAAGCAGCAGTACCAGGAATAGTTCCAATGAAGAGAACCCCTTTATTTTGGGAACAGAACCGTTTCCTCCCTATAATAGAGGGACATAGTCTTCAATCTAAGCTTTCAAATGGTGTCTCTTTAAATTGCTTGCTTTGAGATCTAGCCTTTTTCCAACTTATAAGATTTTAGACTGCTTGCTATAAGAAGTAGCCTTCCCTGACCATGTAGTGGTTGTTTTAATCTATTTGGCTTATTTCTTTTTGCTTTTGTAGGAGAGGGATTGAAGACCAGTTCTAAGCAGGCAGAAAGAAAGTCTTTAACTCCTCAATGGGCTAGGCTATGGACCCTCGTTCAAATCAAGGGAAGAGTGGACTTTCTTCCTCCTGAGACAAGGTATCAGTCTCACTATTTTCAGAGGTTCACCATAGGCAGAAGCTAAAAACCTTTTTTCTGCTCGCCTTGAAGAGAATTGTACTTTAGTTCCCTCCCCCACTACATTTCTGTAATTATGAATAATACATTATAAAGTTAATCCATGTTTGTATTAAAGATCCCATTATGTAATACTCAGATGACTGGATTCCACTGAAACTCATCAGCAAAGGGAATCAGATGAATTCTCCTGGCGGGTTGGGACAAGAGCCACAGGAATCTAACTGAACAAATCTTCATGTACCCCACCCTTAGACTAGTGAAATGGATGCTGACCCTCACAAAGGAGGCAGTCACCAAGACTGAGGAAGTCTGTCCTCTGAGAACCATGGAGAACTTGTTGATTGTCCCCTAAACCCCTTCTGTAGCCAGACCAAACATATAACCACCCAAGATGATCATGGGACTGCTAACAGCTTGTCCTTGTTATCAGACTGGATCAGGTAACTGAGCAACAGCACCCCATTGTGGTAAAGTAGCATAAATTTAATTAAATTTAAACTCAAAATACTATTAAGCTAATGTTCTGTGGGATACAAAGATAAATAGGGAGCATTCCTGACCTTCAGGGAGTTATATCTTACAAGAATGAAAAGTGTATGTAAAATCTGTAGAAACAAGGGCAGCTAAGTGATGCAGTGGATAGAACATCAGCCCTGACTTCAGGAGGACCTGAGTTCAAATTTGATCTCAGACCCTTAACACTTCCTAGCTGTGTGACCCTGGGCAAGTCACTTAACCCCAATTGCCTCAGGAAAAAAAATGACATCTAGTCTTGGGTACTTTGGAGGACTTGTGGGAAAACATCAATAAGGTTTTCACTGGATGAGAAAGTAGAGAGGGACTGTAATTTAAATGAGTAGAAATAAATCAAGTATCCTCCAAAGTATCACATTAATTTATTTTGTTCATTTTTGAAAATTAGGATTATATTCAAGAGGTTCTTACTTCCCATATAGAGCTTAAGGAAAAAAATTAATTCAAAAGAATATATTTGCTCTAGTCCTTTCTTAGAAACAATTATTCTATGCCTTAGATAATAATGACTCTAAGAATCTTATCTTTATACTCTGCCCTGGGGAGAGTAAGATTATTTGAAAATCACCAAAACTTCTTTTCTTTTGTCAAGGAATGGATTCTTTTATGGTGCATAGTATAGTAGTTAGTAAAGTTTGGTTCCAGGGAACTTGAAATTATAAAAATTCATAGGTTATCAAAAATATATTTTCTGGGGAAAAAATCCAGGAAATTGAATATGGGATTTTCCTACAGGAAGACAAATAATAAATTTGGTATAGTAATTATTTGCCTACTGGGATCTCCATACTTTCAAAGAGGCAGTAGTTAAACAAAGAGATTTAAAAGGAGGTGTATTTGTTCACATACATATTTGCATGTAAGTGTGCAAGAAAAAAAACAACTGAATATTGCCTATAAAATTATTTGTACCATTTTATTGAAGTGTATTCATTTTTTCCACCAAGAATTTCCATTGAAGGAATAAATTAAAATAAAATAAGTAACAAAATTCAAAGGTCAAATTATGAGGCCAATGAAGAGAAAAGAGCATCATGAATGGGTTGATGCATGACACATATACTCAGTGAACTTTCACACCTTTAAGACCTGTCATTTAGCTGATGATTGCATTTTTCCCCCTTCAGAACCAGGTTTTTTTTTTTCATTTGTATGATTAGCCTTGTCACTCCAGAGAGAACAAAATACAATTCAGTCCTCAAAGAAGCTACATTTATCATAGTCAGGTTAATGCAATCAGTTAACCTATAGCTTATACCAGGGAAAAGATAATGCTTATATTCCCATTTTGTAGGAATGGAAATGAAGATAAATAGCTGAAACTGACTCATTTCAAAAATCATACCGTAAGAGATCTATGAAGGCAGGAACATATATCTGGATGCCTGCAGACCTGAATTCACTTTGGTCTTCCTCACATCCTCTGCTCATCCAATCATTCCCAACTTTTCTGTGGATAACAAGTTCATCCTGGAAACAGGTAATGTAGATGTTACTGCAAACATACTCAAAGCTTCAAATCCCTTTTCATTAATTTAAAGTCCCTGAAGACACAGACTATTTCACTTTTGTCTTTGCATTTACAAGACTTAGCACAGCACCTTGTGGCATGTAATAGGCATTTAATAAATTCTTGTTGAATTAAAGCATTTTATTAAAGTCTAATTCTTGATAAAATCCATTTCAAGTTTTTGACAAGTTGGGGTGATTTAGGATTTTGGTTTCTATGTCTTGAAGGTGAAAGATTTAGAATTTTATTCTTCATAAAAAATACAGTCCTACCTATTCTGGGAGGGAAGAGTCAATGAGATTTGTAGTTTAAGTTCTAAGCAATATCTTGTCTCAAAGAAAGCTACATTTTCAAATTCCCAGATAATCAACAACGATCTAATTTTCCAAGGGATTTTGCTTATGCTTTGGATAGCTTGTAAAAAAATTAGTCAAAAATAAGCATTTATCAAGCACTTACAAAGTGCTAAGCACCAGAGGTACAAAGAAAGACAAAATCTATCCCTGATAACCTCACATTCTTGTCTATGGTCAAACAGCATAATTAAAAAACAAGTTTTGGCTAGCTATAAATCCAGAAAACCCAATCCATTACTACCTCCATTTCTAATGAGAGAGACAACGTGTAAATAATTATGTAGAAATAAACATAAAGAAGGTAGATCAGCAGTAATCTCAGAGAAAAAGTACTAACACTAAGAGTGACTTAGAAATATTTCTTGCAATAGGTAGACTTTGAACTGAGACTTGAATAAATCAGAAAGGCCTGGAGGTGAAGAACTGGAAGAAGAAAATCCCAGGTATGAAGGCTAGTCAGTGAAAATATATGGAAATGGGAGATTAAATGATTAACAAGAAAGAATCTCTGAATCATCAAGTACATGAAAGTAAGAAAAGCATAAGAAGACTGGAAAGGCAAAAGGAAACTAGGTTATGAAGGGTTTTAAAAATTAAAAGATTTTATATTTGATTCTTTAGGTGATAGGAAGCCACTGTAGTTTTTTGAGTAATTATGTGGTATTGACTAGTTAGACCTACACTATAGGAAGACTACTTTGGAAGCTGAGTTGAGGATGGACTGAAATGAGGAGAGACTGGAGGCAGTGAGGCTATTCAGAAGGTTATTACCATTGTTTAATCAATATACAATCATCAAGGTTTCTACCTGGTGACAGTGTCAAAATATAGAAAGGGAAATATACTAAGAACGTTGTGACAGTAAAATTGGCAGGCTTTAGCAACAGATAGGATATGTATAGTCAAAAAGAGTGATAGTCAAGGATAACACTGAGGTTTTGAATCTAGGTAACTAGGAGAATGATAGTGCCCTTTTCAGCAATAGGAAATTTAGGGGAAAAGAACGGTTAGGGAGAAGTAGATAATGAGTTCAATTTTGGATACATTGAATTTAAGATGCTTAAATTAGATTTTGTTTGAAATATCCAATAGGAATATTGACACGTGAGACTAAATGGTCAAGAAAAAGATTAAAGCTGGATATATAGACTTTAGAATCATCTGCATAGAAATGACAATTTTGAATCCATGAGAGCTGATGAGATCACCAAGGGAATCAGTATAGAGAAAGAAAAGAAGAGATCCCAGAGATCTCAGGCCTGGGGAATGTCCATCACTTATGGTAAAGGATATAAAGATCCAGACTTAAAAGAAATGGTCAGATATGTAGAAAAAGAATTAGGACATGGTAGTAGTATAAAAACCTATTGAGAAGAAAATATTAAGGAGAAAAGGATGTTGAACAGTGTCAAAAGCTGAAGTGAAGTCAAGAAATAAGGAATGAGAAAATAGGCCAATAGATTTGTCAATTACAAAATCATTGATGATTTTGGAAAAGCCAGTTAAAGTTGAATGAAGAAATAAAAAACCAGACCACTTCTCTATTTTCCTTCCTCTCACTCTCTTATTAGAAGAGAGTGAGAGGAAGGAAAATAGAAATATCTATTGTAGAGAACCTTCTCATGAAGTTTATCCATTAAAGGAAGAAGGTATATGGGATGGTAGCTAGTATATGGGATGGATCAACGGGAGTTTTAAAAGTTTGGGAGAACATAGACATATTTGTAGGTAGTAGGAAAACAGCTAAGAGACAATTAGGGATTGGAGATTATTGAGAGGATAGATGTGAAAATCTGCTGAAGAAAAGAGGTTATGTCTTTTGTACATGTAATGGGGTTAGTCTTGGCAAAGAGAAAACCATTTCTTCATGTGACACAAAGATGAAAGAGGAAGCAGTAGAAGAAGACATCTGAGTGGTGTGAGATGGAGATTGGGGAAAAAAAGAAGTTTTCACTGAACGACCTCATTTTTTTTCAGTAAAATATAAGGCAAAGTTTTTATGTGTAAAAAGAGTGGAAGGGGAGCAATGAGAAGCTTGAAGAGGGATTAAAAAGTTTGAAAAGGCCACTGCATTGAGTTGAGTTTAATCAACTAGGGAAGTTCAGAATGGCAATCTTGCTGAAATAAGGAGCCAGTTGAAAGGATTTAACAAATTTGTAGTGGACCCAGTATGCAGGGTCTTGTGGTTTTCTCCAGCATCATTCAACACTTGTCATAATATAAGTAGAAAACTCAAGAATAGAATTATCATCCACATTGATTTTTTAATACAGTCCTGAATTCACACCCTCCTAATCAAATAACCCTTTTACTTTAGGAAGTCAGTTATTTCTATTTAGGGTTTTATTAGAATTCATGAATTATTCCTATAAACTACTGATAAGAACAATAAGAACATTGTGAGAAGAATGTGACAGGCATGAACCACCACACATTCAATTCTTCTTCAATGAGTTGAGCCTTAATACTCAACACTATAAATTCCCTTCCCTTCAAAGACTTCACAAGTTCAGAATACCAATTTTGTTATTGTGCCCTTTCTCAGTGCCTTGTAAATTTTCTGGAAGATGATTATTGATGATGATGATAATGATGATAGTGATGGTGGTAGCGATGATGATGGTGATGGTGATGGCAATAATGATTAACATTCATATAGGATTTTAAGATTTAGAAAATACTTCACATACATTGTTTCCATGTCAGATAAGTGGTATTATTATCCCCTTTCCACAAATCAAAAAACAGGGACTTTCAAGAAAGCAGATTTTGATATGATCCCTTGAGGATAACTGATGACATCATCAGCCTTTTATGAATTCAACGAACATACAGAAACTAAGACAGCCATGTCAGATTAACTTTTGGTATCTTCTTTCCAACAGATTGCCTCAACTTCTCCTTTGATACATGTCTCTTCAGACGTTCCCAGTCGATGTTCCCCATTCACCTACTCCTCCCTACTCACATACCTTGTTTAGTAAATGTTGGGATAAAGAAAACTCATTCCTCACATCTCTGTCTTCTTATGTCTCAAGGTGAGCTAGTAATGCAAATCTACATTCTCTTTTGCCATTCCTTTCTCTGTTGCCTAGGTTACAGAAGAAAGGAGGAAAAAATGAACAGAATACCAATAACCAGAAGCACTGCATAAGTTAAATTTGGTTGGTTGGCGATTTCACTGATTTTGTTGTAATATCACAGAATGCCCCAATTTTCTTTTTTCCCTTTTTTTCCCTTTACATTGATCTTGTTTGAAGCCTATCCACTTATTCATCTTGATTTTAATGATCCTTTTCAGTTATCTTGATGTTACTGGAATCTAACATTTCTACCCAGCTGGAGCCTGAATATTTTCCTACTGAGAAATTGCCTGTGGCACTAAGTATGCCAAGTCTCTATATCTTGGTTTTCCTTCCTTCATCAATTTTTCTAAAAATTGAATTTCTTGCACTACAACTCCAATGACAACATTTCAGACTTGTTATGCTTCCTAGGAAGCTATGATTACTAGGTATACTCCAAGTTCCACATGACTTATTACATTTAGACCAATTTTTTCCAGTTACATCATCCAAAAGAAACTCTTAAATGTTGGTGGCTCAAGAAGCTATTGCCTTTCTCAAGTTTCCATATTGTGTCCTGATCATCTCCTGATTAATCCAAGAAACCTATTAAAATGTTCAAGAATCATATCTTCTTTCTCACACTTGAACTGATGGGCTAGATAAATATACTTTAAATATAATTCTTGTTTAATATGGAGATTTTATATAGTTATGTGTGGAACCTTCCTAGGAAGAGTCTTTCATTAGAAACTATACAGCTGAAGCTACCTAACATGCAAATAAGGAAGTAATACATCTCTCTTTTTTATATTACTAAAGAAATTTTATTCCTTCTTGGCCTAGAAAAAAAAGAAGGCAAAAGTTTAATAGGTCTTGCCTGCCAGTATGACATACTGCTACAACCAACAAAAATTCCCATATGCTATAATCAACAAATGTTTCATATGTGAACAGGAGATACAAAGACAAAACTAAAACTGTTCCTGTCCTCAAGGAGTTTACATTTTATTGAGGGAGACAATGTATATATTGGTGTAGATAAAATAAATACAAGTGATTTCTTTCTAGTTGGGTTGAAGTAAAGAACTAATTGCTAACATATACTTGAATTTATAGGTAGCACACTAAGCACTTGTTCTTTGACTAATTAATACCAGATCATCTTTTCTGTAATCAGAGGATTCAAATGCAGATATCTATTGTTTGGGAGAAAATATTTTTTGAGCTGAACATAATGAACCATAATGAATGGCATGCAATTATATTGGGATTAAACACCTCTACAATGAGAGGTAGCAGTTATCTCAGAATAGACAGTATCTTCAGGTTGGAAACTAATAAAAATAAACATTCTGAGAATGACCTTGACAAAAGCTATTATTGTTTGGAGGGAGGCAGAGAAAAGCTTTTTGAAAAAAGAAGAAAAGGAAAAAACATGTTAACCATTAAAAAATGTTAACCATTTACTTCTTCAAATAAATCCATTAACTCAACATGAAAGCAAAAAGCATTAATCTATACTTACATAAAAGTTTATTCCATTTAGAAAAAGAGTATTCAAAATGAAGATTGTTTTTGTATTTTCAGTAGACTATAAATAACAGCTACAAAAAAATCAACACTATTCTTAAGAATACTAGTTTGATCCATTAATTAGCCTTTATTTTATAAACAGAAATGCATACAATAGCAGAACATCCATCATGAGTTACTTCTCTCTTAAGATCCATACTTCCCAGAATTAATGTCTCTACCTGATATTCTCTTTTGTCCTTCTCTACCCCTAAATGACCTGACAATGAGAACCTGATGCTGAATAATTTAGCTACTGTCTTACTGATATAATGTTGGTAGCTCAGGAAGTTATTGCCTTCCTTCAGTTTCCATCTTACTGTTTTCTTTAGTCTTCTCTTGCTTTATCTAAGAAGCCTCTGATAATACTAAATCAGGAAGGTGAGCCATGACTTGCAAGTTATTTAGATTTAAATATGGGAGAGCTATACAAAGTCACCAGCCTTACTCCTCTGAGCCATCTGGGTCCAGTGGCAAGATATTATTAGATCAGGATGATTGGAGATAGCTCCAGATGCAATGGAAAACCTTGGCCTTCTTAAGTTAAGGTCTTTCCCAGGTTTCAGTTTGACTGAAGAAATGTCCATTCAGTGAAGAGTTTCAGGAAAGAGATATTTGAAGGCTTGTGGGGGAAAAGGCAGTGTGCACCATTCAGGAGTTTAGGAAAGGAACCTGTCAGTGTTGAAAGACAAGGGATACAAGCCAAAAAGCAAGGGAGTGATGCTAAAAATTCTTAAGCTGTATTCAACCAAAAGGCACTTTACTATTGAAACAATGGCAAGAAGTAGGAGGAGTATATAATAAAGCATTGTGTCAGACAGACTAATCCCATGCAGAGAATTAAGAAGTCATGGGTGTTTTTGTTGTTCATTTGTTTTCAACTCTCAGTGATCCTATTTGGGGTTTTCCTGGCAAAGATACTGTGGTGGTTTGCCATTTTCTTCTCTAACTCACTTTACAAATGAAGAAACTGAGGCAAAGGGTTAAATGACTGTTCTAGGGTCACATAGCTTCTAAGTATCTGAGGCCAGATTTGAACTCATGAAAATGAATTTTCCTGACTTCAGGTCTAGCACTCTATCCACTGTGCCACCCAGATGCCCACCTGGTGCTATCTAGAGTAATTCATTCTAGAGCCTTGAAAGTCCCACATGTTGACTTTGGTCATATAGATTAAGAAAAGAACCTAAATATGGTAAGAAATATATTTTATTAGTCAAAGATAGGTGCAGATGTCAGCAAGAAATGTGAAACATATCCAATGCCTATAAAATAAAGCACTGCCAAATCTTACTGTGTATTTAGAGTAAGTTTTTGGAACTTGTCTGCATTGACTTTTCTTTGGAAAGAAGTAGGAAAAAATATGTCATATCTTAGTGATGATTGATCATGGCACCAGATATACCAAGTATATCAAACTAAAAACTACAAATCATTCCTAGTTGCTAAAGTTTGTAGGAAAAATAGTTTATAATGGATAGATTCCCAATAAGGATCTACTCTTACCAAGGTAGACTTTGGATGCAGGCTACTCAAGGAAATAAATATTGGCTTTGACAGGTATGGAAAAGTTTAGGATTACATCTTAACATCCAGAAAGATATCCACAGTTTGAATATTATACATAATTCAATAATCTCTAGACCCCTGAAGGGAGAACTCTCTCTGTCTATGTCTGTCTGTCTGTCTGTCTGTCTGTCTCTCTCTCTCTCTCTCTCTCTCTCACACACACACACACCATATACAAAGGACAAAGGTGCCCTATCCCTATAAACAAAGCAAAGATCATGTTATATTCTCTTTTTCCCTCATTTTAACCAGCACTTTGCTTTGTAAATGTAAATCAAGTAATTGTTCAATTGAATTAAATACCAAGAAATTATGCAAATTATTTATAGCAACAAGACAAAATGTTCTTAGGTTAATCTACACAAATTAATAAATATGATGTACAGGAATATTTTTTTCATAAACTTCCTAACAACTGAATCTTAGATATTTGAACAAGATTTATAAAAACCGACATTAAGTGTCTTCTCTTTTCCTATAAGCAGTTAATTTATCACCTTTTTGACTCCCAACAGTTCATCTAGTTATACAAAAGCTAAATACAGAAGATTTTCTAATCCAACATTATAGTACTGTAATAGAATTCAAAGAAAGATCAAAAAGATCTGTTCTTGCTTCTCTAAGTTCCATGAACTACTTTTAGATAGAGAGGGGGAGAGAGACAGAGAGATAGAAAGACAGAGAGACAGAGAAAGAAGAAGAGAGGAGGGAGTAAAGAAAGGGGAGAAAGATGGAAGGAGAGAGACAGAGAAAGAAGGAGAGAGGGAGAAAGGCAAAGAAAGGAGGGAAGGAGAGAAGGAGGGAGAGAGAAAAGTAAGGAGGGAAGGAGGGAAGAAGAAAAACTTATTCACAACTAAAGTATAAAACATCTTTATGAAATAAGCCCCCCTAGTTACAATTGAATAAATCAATTAATCAATGAAAAAAGCATTTAAGAGCTTACTACATGCCAAACACCATGATAAGTATTAGAAACACAAACAGAAAAGTAAGACAATCTTTGCTTTCAAAAACCTCACATTTCAACAGGAGTAAACAAGTGGAAGACTACAATTATAAATTTAATGGAAAGGTCTCATGGTCTTTAGACTACACTCTGTGAGGAAGGGTAGTCAAGATGGTGGAGAGCAGACACAACTTTCTATGACCTCTTCTGATCTTCTCTCAAACCAACAGCAGATTAAGCTTCTAAACTGGTTTTGGAGTCAAAGAACCCACAAATATTTGGAGTACAGCACATTCCCATAAGAAGATACCTTAGAAGAACTTCAGAATAGGTCTGTTTCAAATGGGGAGGGGGAAAGTCTGCTTCAAGACAGGGATCATAGGGAAAGGAGCTGGAACAGGGTCAAAGCGTTGCAGCTTCTACGCACCTGGAAATCTTCTGAGCCTCTTAGGCTACTCTGTTCTGGCTGCAAGCAGGTGGTTTGGCAGATTTGCTACAAAAGGCAAATTATAAACCACTGAGCCCCCAAAGAACGCAGGACCTAACAACCGTTATGCAGCATTGGAAGACAATCAGCAGAACTGCCTCAAAGCAAACTAAAGCAGCTGTCACTCCTTTGCATTGAGCAGACCTCAAGACTTTAAAAAATGAGCAAAAAAAACCCCAAAATAGACAGCTTTTATGGAGAGAGCAAAGAATATACCTCAAATCCTGAGATTCCTAAAAGCAAATCAACTCCAAATGAAGTTCCAAAGGGAGATATGAGCTGGTCCCCATTTCACAAGGCTTTCTTGGAAGATTGAATAAAGGATCTTAAAAGAGTTAGAAGAAAAATGGGGAAAGGAAATGAGATCATTGCAAGAAGGAATGGAAAAAGCATAGAATACCCTATAAAATCGATATGGAAAAGATACCAATTCATTGAAAAACAAAATTTGTGAAATAAAAAAAAATGCAATGTACAAAATAATTCAATTGGCCAAATACATAAGAAGCTAAAAAAGGTAACTGAAGAAAATAATACACTAAAAATTAAAATTGCACAAATGGAAGTGAATGACTCAATATGACTTCAAGAATCAGTCAAACAAAAACAAAGAAATAGAAAAAAATAGAAAATACCTCCTAGGAAAAACAACTGACCTGGAAAATTGATTTAAGAGAGACAATCTAAGGATTATTGGACTTTCTGAAAGCCATGATGAAAAAAAAAGAACCTAGACATTATTTTACAGGAAATCATAAAAGAAAACTGCCCTGATATCTTAGAATCAGAAGGTAAAATAACCATTAAAAGAATTCACCTATCACCTCCTGAAAGAGACCCCAAAATTAAATCCTAAGGAATATCATGGCTAAATTTCAGAACTATCGCACCAAAGAAAAGATATTGCAATCAGCCAGAAAGAAACTATTTAAATACCGAGGAGCCACAACCCAGAACATAGCAGCTTTCACCTTAAAGAATGGAAGGGCCTAGGCAGAGCCAAGATGGCAGAGTGAAAAGGTGACTCTCTGCATCCTCCTCCGAACTTCTCTCAAATCAGCAATAAAATAAGCCTCTGAACTGATCTTCAAGTCAACGAATCAGGAAATATTTGGATACTGCTTGCAGATATCTCTGAAAAACTTCACATCAGGTTTGTCTAGCTCAGACAGAGGGATAAACAGAGGACTCCGGTGTCAGAGAACTCTGGTGGAGGCCGGAAGTGAGGGTGGGACTCAGCTCAGCTCAGCTCAGACTGGCAAAAAACTCCAAACTCCAAACTCCAAATTCCAAACACCTGGAGTTTATCTGAGACACTCAGGACACTCTGCCCTGATTGGGGGCAGGTGTTCTGGCAAACATGCCTTGTTTAAGGAGTAATTCGGACTTAGTCCTAGCCCCCACTGGCCCAGCACCTTAAATTAATTTGCCAAAGCACCTCAGGGCAAAATCTTCAGCCGGCCATTTCAGCCGCCATTTTTTTCCCCCTACCTTAAAGAGATATTCACACTGTCTAAAAAAAAAAAAAATGAAGAGGCAAAAGAGAGCTCTCACCATAGACAGCTTTTACAAAGAGAAAGAGGAGAAGACCCCAGATCCAGAGGTTCCTTTAGACATAACTCCAGAGGGAATCAGCAAGGACCATCACTGGTCCCCGTTTCAAAAGGCCTTTCTGGAAGATTGCTTAAAGAACCTAATAAAAGAACTGGAGGATAAATGGGAAAATAAATTGAAATTAGTGCAAGAAGGATACAGTATCTTGCAAGAAGGATATGATACCCTGCAAAAGAGATATGAAAAAGACACCAATCTATTGAAAAATAAAATTAGTGAAGTGAAAAAAGAGTGCAATGAACAAAAAAATTCAATTGGCCAGTTACAAATGGAGCTTAAAAAGGTAACTGAAGAAAACAACACTTTTAAAATAAGAATTGAACAAATGCAAGTGAATGACTCAATAAGACTTCAAGAATCACTCAAACAAAAACAAAAAAATGAAAAATTAGAAGAAAATATGAAATATCTCCTAGGAAAAACAACTGACTTGGAAAATAAATCTAGGAGAGACAATCTAAGGATTATTGGACTTCCTGAAAGCCATGATGAAAAAAAGAATCTAAACATTATCTTCCAGGAAATCCTGAAAGAAAACTGCCCTGAGATTGTAGAATCAAAGGGCAAAATCATCATTGAAAGAATTCACTGATCACCTCCTGAAAGAGACCCCAAAATTAAAACCCCAAAGAATATCGTGGCTAAATTTCAGAACTATAGCACCAAGGAAAAGATTCTGCTAGCAGCTAGAAAGAAACAATTCAAATACCGAGGATCAATAATTAGAATCACACAGGATCTGTCAGCCTCCACATTGAAGGATTAAAGGGCCTGGAACCAGATATTCCAAAGGGCAAAGGAACTTGGATTATAGCCAAGAATATCTTATCCAGCTAGAATGAGCATTATCCTCCAGGGAAGAAGATGGTCATTCAATGACATAGGTGAATTTCACCTATTTCTAATGAAAAGACCAGATCTGAACAAGAAATTCGACATCCAAACACAGAACTCAAGAGATGCATAAAAAGGTAAAAAGGAAAGGACTCTTGAGAACTTTATTTCTACTTGGGGGATACTTAAAGTTTGGGGGTATAATTAACTAGATATTACTTTGATAATATGAAAAAGAGAACTAGAGGGGGAAAGGTTGTCATACTGGGGAAAAGAGGGGAAAAGTGGTAAAAATAAGATCTTAAAAAAATGAGGTAAAAACAAGGTAAAAATCTCTTGAAGAGGCAAAGAAAACCTAATATAATTGAGAGAAAGAGGGGAGGGAGTTGAGCATTGTGTAAATCTTATTCTCATCAGGTTGGGCTCTAAAAGTGTATATCAGACATTTGATTTCACATAGAAACTTGTCTGTTGCTAGAGGGAAGGGGGAGGGAAAGGAGGAAAAGAAAGGGATAAACTAATAGAAGGGAAAATAGAAGAATCAGGGGAAAGGAGTAAAAACAGGGGGAAGGGATCTAAAGGGTGGAGTATTGTTTGGGGGAGAGGGTCATCAAAAGCAAAGTACTGAGGAGGGGGAAAGGGAGAAAGGGGAAAGGAAAGGGGAAAACATAACTTGGGTAAATAAGATGGCAGGAAATAAAGAATTAGTTATTCTATCTGTGAATGTGAATTGGATGAACTCTCCCATAAAGCAGAAGCGGATATCACACTGGATTAAAAACCAGAATCCCACAATATGTTGTCTACAAGAAACACATCTAAAACATAGTGACACATATAGGATGAAGGTAAAAGGCTGGAGAAGGACCTATTATGCTTCAGGTGAACAAAAAAAAGCAGGGGTAGCAATCCTTATCTCAGATCAAGTAAAAGCCAAGATAGATCTAATCAAAAGAGATAAGGAAGGAAACTATATTTTATTAAAGGGTACCATAGATAATGTAGCAATATCTATACTAAATATATATGCACCAAGTGCAATAGCACACAAATTCCTAGGGGAGAAATTAAGAGAGATGCAAGAAGAAATAGA
>JAJPUD010003081.1:213832-243108 GCA_023553655.1 Myrmecobius fasciatus | reverse complement strand
CCACAACGTAACATTTTCATGATCTCTATTGACATTTGCTTGCATTGTGTTGCCTTTCTCTGATTCTTTTTTTTTTCTTGTAGATAGGATTTTTCTTGCATAACTTCTCAAGCATTTCAACATTATTAACATGTAGTGGACTTCCTGCCATCTAGGGGAGGGGTGGGGACTGGGGGTAAAATTTGTAATGGAAAGCTTTGTAAAGATCAATGTTGGGGAACTACCCATATATATGTTATACAAATAAAAAGCTTTAATAATCAAAAAAAGAATGGAAGGGCCTGGAATATGATATTCCAAAAAGCAAAAAAAAAAAAACTGGGATTATAGCCAAGAATAATCTATCCAACTAAAATTAGTATTATCTTTCAAGAAAGAAGATGGATATTCAATGATATAGGTGAATTTCACCTATTTCTAATGAAAAGACCAGAACTGAACAAAAAAATTTAATCTCCAAACAGAACTCAAGAGAAACATAAAAAGGTAAAAAGGAAAAACCTCTTGAGAATTATATTTCTTTTATGGGTATAATTAGAAAGTGCAGGTATAATTTGATTTTATTATGATAATATGAAAAAGAAAGTAGAGGTGGAAAGGAGATTGTGCTGGAAAAAAAGGGAAAAGGAGGTAAAATAAGGGAAGTTACATCTCACGAAGAGGCAAAGAAGACCTATAATAATTGAGGGAAAGAAGAGAGGGAGATGAGCATTGTGTAAATCTTACTCTCATCAGATTTGACTCAAAGAGAGAATATTAGATATATTAGGTTTCACAGAGAAACTTGTCTCACCTTATAGGGAAATGGGAGTGAAAGGGGAGGGAAAGGGGAAAAGAAAAGGAAAGACTAATAGAAGGGAAAACAGGAATATTAGGGAAAAGTTGTAAAAAAAGGGGGGAGAGGTTCTAAAGGGAGAGGGCTGTTTGAGAAAGGTGGTTATCAAAAGCAAAATACTGGGGAGGAGGAAAGGGGGAAAGGAAAGGGAAAAGCATAACTTAGGGTAAATAAGATGACAGGAAATGCAGAATTAGTTATTTTAACTGTGAATGTAAATAGGATGAACTCTCCCATAATATAGAAGCGGATAGGAGACTGGATTAAAAGGCAAAATCCTACATGTTACAAGAAACATATTTAAAGCATAGTGATAGATACAGAGTGAAGGTAAAGGACAAGAGCAGAATCTATTAGGCCTCAAGTGAAGTAAAAAGATCAGGGGTAGCAATCCTTATCTCAGATCAAGTAAAAGCAAAGATAAATCTAATTAAAAGAAATAAGGAAGGAAACTATATTTTACTAAAGAGTACCATAGATAATGAAGTAATATCAATACTAAACATATGTGCACCAAGTGGTATAGCATTCATATTCCTAGAGGAGAAGTTAAGAGAGATGCGAGAAGAAATAGACAGAAAAACTATATTGAGGGGGATCTTAACCTTGCTCTCTCAGAACTAAATAAATTGAACCACAAAATCAATAAGAAAGAAGTTAAGGAGATAAAATATTAGAAAAGTTAGGTATGATGGATCTTTGGAGAAAATTGAATGAAGAAAGAAAGGAGTTTAATTTTTCTCAAAAGTTCATGGCACCTATATAAAAACTGACCATCTATTAGGACATAAAAACCTAAAATCAAATGCAGAAAGGCAGAAATATTGAATGCAGTTTTTCAGACCATGATGAAATAAAAATCACATGCAATATAAGGCTGGGAGAAAATAGACCAAAAATAAATTGGAAATTAAATAATCTAAATCTAAAGAATGAATGGGTGAAACAACAAGTCATAGACACTGCTAGGTTATGGGACCCTGCTGAGAGGGAGTACAGAGGCCACCTTAACCTGTGGTGCACAATAAGTTTTCTGCCATGTTGCAGAAATGCCCTTGTTGAGCAAGGAGCAATGATTCGTGACCATGGGAACAGGTTCTATCTGAGAGTCACAATTAATTGCTTGTAAGCAGAGATGCCTTGACAGGGCCTCTTACTTGTGAGCAGTTGCTAAATTGCTGGATTGGCTCTCCTCCCATTAGCAGATACTATGCATACACAAAGCCCAGAAGCAGCTTCTCTGTATGGTGATTGGGGATTGCCTACTATTCAAAGGCTGATGACACTTGCAAAAATGTTTATCAACAAGGCTGTGCTGCATAATAAACTAGAGCTCTTTTCACACTCTATGAGTATCCCATCTCATTCATCTTGCCTCTGAGATCAAAGGGCTCATATACTTTGAGCTCTTAAGATAGCCACAACAGTTAAGGAGGGAAAGGGACCCACATGTGCAAAAATGTTTGTGGCAGCCCTTTTTGTAGTGGCAAGAAACTGGAAATTGAAAAGATGCCCATCAATTGGAGAATGGCTGAATAAATTATGGTATATGAATGTTATGGAATATTATTGTTCTGTAAGAAATGACCAACAGGAGGATTTCAGAGAGGATTGGAGAGACTTGCATGAACTGATGCTGAGTGAAATCAGCAGAACCAGGAGAACATTATACACAGCAACAAGACTATACGATGATCAATTTTGATGGACATGGTTCTCTTCAACAATGATGTGATTCAAACCAGTTGTGCTGCGATGAAGATAGTCATATACATCCAGAGAGAGGCCTGTGGGAACTGAGAGTGAACCACAACACAGCATTTTAACGCTTTCTGTGAATATTTCCATGCATTCTGTTTTCCTTCTTAGGTTGTTTTTTTTTCTTCTTCTCTTTCTAGATCTGATGTTTCTTGTGCAGTAAGATAACTGTATAGATATGTACACATGTATTGTACTTGTCATATAATTTATCCTATCTAGCATGTATTAGATTACCTGTCATCTAGGGGTGGGGTATGGGGGGAGGAAAAGGAAAAGCTTGAAAAAAAAAATTTTTTTTTTTTGCAAAGGTCAATGTTGAAAGGTCACTCATATGTTTTGCAAATAAAAAGCTTTATTAAAAAAAATAAAAAAATAAAAAAAAATAAAAAAAAAATAAAAAAAGATAGCCACAACAGGACACAATCAACAACTTCATCCAAGAACATGAGACAAATACCAAAATTTGTGGGATGCAGTCAAAGTGGTGATAAGGAGAAATTTTATATCTCTAAATGCTTACTTGCATAAAATAGAGAAAGAGAAGATCTATAAATTGGGCTTACAATTTAAAAAGCTAAAAAAAAAGAACAAATTAAAAACCCTCAATTAAATACCAAATTGGAAATTCTGAAAATAAAATTGAAAATAAGAAAACTATTGAATTAATAAATAAAACTGAGTTGGTTTTATGAAAAAAACTGACAAAATAGATAAACCTTTAGTTAATTTGATTAGAAAAAGGAAAGAAGAAAATCTAATTTTAGTCTCAAAAATGAAAAGGGAGAATTTTTCACCAATAAAGAGGAAATAAGAGCAATAATTAGGAATTATTTTGCCCGACTATATGCCAATAAATTTGATAATCTAAACGAAATGGAGGAATATTTACAAAAATATAGATTGCCAAGGTTAGCAGAAGAGAAAATAAATTATTTAGATGCCCCATTTTAGAAAAAGAAACAGAACAAGCTGTTAATTGGCTCCCTAAGAAAAAAAATCTCCAGTGTCAGATGGATTTACATATGAATCCTACCAAACATTCAAAGAACAATTAATTCTAATACTATATAAAGTATCTGAAAAAATATGGAAAGAAGGAGTCCTACCAAATTCCTTTTATGACACAGATATGGTGCTGATAGCTAAACCAAGTAGGGTGAAAACAAAGAAAGAAAATTATAGACCAATTTCCCTAATGAATATTGATGCAAAAAACTTAAATAAAATATTAGTAATGAGATTACAGAAAGTCATCCCCAGGATAGTACACTATGACCAGGTAGGTTTTATACCAGGAACACAGGGCTGGTTCAATATTACAAAAACTATTAGCATAATCAACTATATAAATAATCAAACTAACAAAAATCATATGATTATCTCAATAGATGCAAAAAAAGCATTTGATAAAATCCAACATCCATTCCTATTAAGAACACTAGAAAATATAGGAATAAATGAACTTTCTTTAAAATGATCAGTAGCATCTATTTAAAACCATCAGCAACCATCATAATGGGGACAAACTAGAACCATTCCTAATAATATCAGGAGTAAAACAAGGCTGCCCACTGTCACCATTATTATTTAATATTGTATTAGAAATGTTAGCTTTGGCTATAAGAGAAGAAAAACAGATTAAAGGAATTATAGTGGGTAATGAGGAAACAAAAGTATCTCTTTGCAGATGATATGATGGTATACTTAGAGAACCCTGGAGAATTAACTAAAAAAATTACTGGAAATAATTCACTACTTTAGCAAAGTTGCAGGATACAAAATAAATCCACATAAATCATCAGCATTTTTATATATTCCAACAAAGTCCAGTAGCAAGAGATACAAAAAGAAATTCCATTCAAAATAATTGTCAATAGTATAAAATATTGAGAATCTATTTGCCAAGAGAAAGTCAGGAACTGTATGAACACAACTACAAAACACTTTCCACACAAATAAAGTCAGAACTAATCAATTAGAAAAATATCAAGTACTCATGGGTAGGCTGAGAGAATATAATAAAAATGGCAGTTCTACCTAAATTAATCTACTTATTCAGTGCCATACCAATCAAACTCTCAAGAAATTGTTTTACAGATCTAGAAAAAATAGTAGCAAAGTTCATCTGGAAGAACAAAAGGTCAAGAATTTCAAGGGAATTAATAAAAAATGCTGATGAAGGTGGCCTCGCTGTGCCAGACCTAAAATTATAATATAAAGCAGCAGTCATCAAAACCATTTGGTACTGGCTAAGAAATAGAGCAGTTGATCAGTGGAATAGGTTAGGGTCGCAGGACAAAACAGTCAATATCTATGGCAATCCAGTGTTTGACAAACCCAAAGACCCTATCTTTTGGGATAAGAACTCACTATTTGACAAAAACTGCTGGGAAAATTGGAAACTAGTATGGAAGAAATTAGAGCTTGGCCCACACCTAACACATACCAAGATAAGATATAAATTGGTTCATGAGTGATATTATAAGCAAATTAGAAGAACATAGGATAGTTTACCTCTCAGATATGTGAAGAAGGAAGGAATTTGTGTACAAACAAGAAATGGAACTCAATTGAACACCAGATAGATAATTTTGATTATATTAAGTTAAAAAGGTTTTGTACAAACAAAACTAATGCAGACAAGTTCAGAAGGGAAGCAATAAATTGGGAAATCATTTTGACATTTAAGGGTTCTAACAAAGGCCTCATTTCTAAAATATAGAGAGAATTGCCTCAGATTTATAAGAATTCAAGCCATTCTCCAAATGATAAATGGTCAAAGGATATGAACAGACAATTTTCAGATGAAGAAATTAAAACCATTTCTAATCATATAGAAGGAGTTCCAAATCACTATTGATCAGAGAAATGCAAATTAAGACAATTCTGAAATACCACTAAGAGATAGGAAAAGATAATGATGAATTTTAGAGGGGATGTGGGAAAACTGGGACACTAATACATTGTTGGTGGAACTGTGAACTTATCTAATTCTGGAGAGCAATCTGGAACTATGTTCAAAAAGTTATCAAACTGTGCATACCCTTTGATCCATCAGTGTTTTTATTGAATCTATATCCCAAAGAGATCTTAAAGGAAGGAAAGGGACCCACATGTGCAAAAATGTTTGTGGCAGCCCTTTTTGTAGTGGCTAGAAACTGGAAACTGAATGGATGCCCATCAATTGGAGAATGGCTGAATAAGTTATGGTATATGAATATTATGGAATATTATTGTTGTATAAGGAATGATCAGCAGGATAATTTTAGAGAGGCCTGGAGAGACTTATAGGAACTGAAGCTAAATGAAATGAGCAGAACCAGGAAATCATTGTACACAGCAATAACAATATTATATGGCGATCAATTCTGATGAACAAGACTCTTTCCAACAATGAGATAACTGATGCCAATTCCAATGATCTTATGACAAAGAGAGCCATCTATACCCAGAGAGAGGAGTATGGGAACTAAGTATAGATCACAACATAACATTTTCCCTCTTTTTCTTGTTGTTCGCTTGCATTTTATTTTCTTACTCATTTACTTTCCTTTTTTTATCTGATTTTTCTTGTGCAGCAAGATAATTGTATAAATATGTTTATACATATTAGATTTAACATATATTTTAACATGTTTAACATATATTGGATTGCTTGCCATCTAGGGGAAGGGAAGGGGAGAAGGAGGAAAAAATCTGAAATACAAGGCTATGCAAAAGTCAATGTTATCAAATTATCTATGCATATGTTTTGAAAATAAAAATCTTTAAAAAAAAGTGAGAAAAAAAGAGTATACTCTGAGAATCCCCCTAGTGCTTCTATTAAGAAAATTAAATTTTCGTGCTTACAATTGAAAATTTGCATAAATTCTGTTCCTCTTTTCTCCATTCTTTTGTGATGGTAATATTTTGTCTCAATTCTTACTTTTCCCTTAGTCACTGAATAGGCAGGACCTCAGAAAACCGAGACCTGGGAAAGACCTTAATTTAAAAAAGTCAAAGTCATCCATTGTATTCTGAGTCATCACCAGCCATCTTGATTTTTTCCTTGTCACTGGATTCTGAAAGAAAGAGGGATGCTGATGACTTCACACAACTCTGCCTCACTTAAATATAATTCATTTGAAATTCAAAACATCTCTCTCATGTTGCCATTGGTCTTTGAGAATGAAGAATGAACAACAATAACAGCAACTACAATGAGTTCTACTCTAGTTCATGTCTTCATGGATTGTGATCTAGACTGTTGGAATAACCTATTAATTGATTTTCTTGCTCTACCTCTTTCTTCTCCAATCTTAGCCTCTACCAAGATTTCACACATGATGTGATTGCTAGCTCATTGTCAGTAATATTTGAAAGATCATGAGAGTACCACAAAAGAAAAATGAGGTACCACAAAAGAAAAATGAGATACCACAAGACTGGAGAAAAGTAAATTGTTGAAACAGTTTTCAAAAACTAGAAGAAAACAATAAACAACAGTAGAGTGAATGTGACTTTGATTCTTGGGAAAATTCTAGAAAGATTCACTAAAGCAATAAATGGCAAATATCTAAACGGGGAAATGATAATTACAAACACATAGAATGGTTTTATCAAAAATGTTCATACTAGACTCAAACAAGGATTTAAAAAAAAATCAAACAATATCCATCATTAGATAGCCTCGAGCCATCGGCACAGCAGAAAATAGCTTCAGAGAAGTATCTAAGGAATCTAGCATCTGGGTAATCCATACCCAACCCAGCAATTTAAGCAGCTCAAGCTCAGCCCAGCATCTGGACATCCTGGACCTCAAGTAAAATAAGAAATAAGGCCAGACAAATCCTTTGGAAAGTAGGATCTAATTCTAGCCATGATACTGAGGATACTCAGGTTACTCATGATCCAGGGTATTCCCACAACTTCCTATACTAGTGTAGTTGAATATAAACACTTGGCTCCATCTCAGAAAGTGAGACTGGAGCTATGAGTAACAAAAGAAAATACAAATTACAATGAAAAAAAAAACACTTGAATTGAGAGATTCCTAAGAGATAAATCCAAAATAAAGGAGTAATTCACAACAATTCTAAATGGAGTCCCAAGGACACATGGACATGGACAAGAGTACCTGAAAGAAATGATCAAGAGATACAAAATGGAAGAGTTAAGGGAGGGAAGAATGGCAAAGGAAATTAATTTCTAAGAGGGGATTTTTCCAAGAACTGAATACCCTGAAAATTAGAATTGGTCAAACAGAGAACTACTCAAACTACTTAACAGGAAGTATTCAAACAAAACCAAAAAAGAAAGACAAAAAAATAAAATAGCAATTTAGAAGTTTCTTTTTCTTTTTCTTATCCCCTAACATAGCTCTGTCTCAGTATTCCATTATTCCTGTTCTTTTCCTGAAAGTAGCTTTTTTAAAAATTCCTCAAAACAACCAGATCCTCTTCATCAGTCAGTATTGGATCCAGAGTGACAATTTTCTTTGTCACTTCTATTCTGATCATAGTAGACTTTTCACAGTAAAGGCATTATTAAAACAGGGTTGTGCTATGTAGACTACTTCAGCAAAACTATATTAATTACATATACAGAAGGATTTTCAGTTAGCTCAAAATGAGGAAAATAGTACATGAGTCGTACATATCAAGTGGAAATGAAAATGAGATTTAAAAAAGATCAAAAGATAGAATATGAAAG
The DNA here is from genome assembly GCA_023553655.1 of Myrmecobius fasciatus. Lineage (NCBI taxonomy): Eukaryota > Metazoa > Chordata > Mammalia > Dasyuromorphia > Myrmecobiidae > Myrmecobius > Myrmecobius fasciatus. Next base: position 234,821 of record JAJPUD010003081.1, on the reverse strand, counting down.
AACTGATACTCCATATTGCATTTAAAAGAAAAAAATTTGACTTTCAAAAATCCATTTCTAAGACTCCCCTAAAAGTCTTTTAAAAAAAAAAAATATTTCCCAGACACTTAAAAATATCATGTAGCATCTTCTCTTTGGATAAAATTGGTGTAAGAGTGGATGAGCCATTGCTTGGCATTGATATTACTTGAGCAAAGTATCTGAAGACATCAGTGATATTTAAGCCAAAGAAAACTCAAATTATTGCTTTTCTCTTTTTTCAAGAATATTATTTTTTCTGAAATTATACCCAGAGTATTTTAAATCAGGATATTTTACAAGAAATTCTAATCATTATCTTTAATGGAATTATTGACTGTTTCCAAGATTTGTTCTTTGACCCACTCATTCTTTAAGATGTTATTAATTTTTTAATTAATTTTAGTCTATGCTTAAAAGACCCTTTATTGAATGTAATTTTATTATGTTATCATTCCACAATGGTACATTTACTATTTCTTTCTTTTGAATTTTTATGAAGTTTATGTGTCCTAATACATAGTTAATTTTCATGAAGGTGTCATGCACAGATTAGAAATAGGAATACTCCTTTCTATTTTCATTCAATATTCTCCAGACATATAATATACCTAACTTTCCTAAAATATATTCATCTCCTTAATTCCTTTCTTTTTTTATTTTATGATTAGACTTATCTAGTTCTAAGGAGCTCCTCCCTCTTTCCCAGATTAGTTTTATTGTCTATTTCCTCCTATAATTCATTTAACTCTAAGAATTTCATGATATCCATTTTGGAACATAGGTGTTCAGTACTGATTCATTATTGATATATGCTTTATTGTCTATGGTACCTTTTAACAAAATATACTTTCCTTGGTTTTCTCTTTTAATTAGATCTAATTTTTCTTTTGCTTTGTTTGAGCCAATTACTACCCCTGCTTTTTTAAAAACTTCAGCTGAACCATAATAGAGTCTGTTTCAACCTCTAATTTTAATTCTGTGTCCTATTTTAAGTATGTCTCTTATAAACACAAATGTTGAATTCTGATTTCTCATTGATTCTGGAATCTACTTCAGTTTTGTGAGGCATTTATCACTTTCACATTCAAACTTATGATTGCTAATTTTGTAATTCCCATTATCTAACTCTCTTCAATTTATCTTTTTTCTTTTTTTTTTTAGCCTGGTTCCTCAAAATTTCTCTATTTGCTTCTGATCACTGTCTCCATTAATCTATCTCCCTCTAATAAACTTCCCTTTTCTCTTCCCTGCCTAATCCCCTGTTGAATAATAATAATCATTATACTAAACTATGATTGTATATATGCTATACCCTGCCTCAACAAGTTCAGATAAGAATGAGTCTTCCCACTCCCCCATCCCATTCATTTTTTTCTATTCCATTGTAAAAAGTCTTGTTGTATAACTTTTATGTAAGATAATTTCCATCATTTTTTTCATCTCCTTTCCCCCCTCTCTCAATGCACCCCTCTTTATTGCTTTTTTATTTTTGTTTGAGATCATCCTAATATAATACACTTATGCTTGTGCTCTTTGTCTAAGTAGATTTCTTCAAACTGCCCTAATGGTGACAATGAGTTACATGTCTATATAAGAATTTAATCTATATGATTTCTCACTTATGTTTATTTCATTTTAATTTTTATTTTTTGCTTGGGGCAATTGGGGTTAAGTGACTTGCCCAGGGTCACACAGCTAGGAATTAAGTGTCTGAGGCCAGATTTGAAATCAGGTCCTCCTGACTTCAGTGCTGATGCTAGATCCACTGTGCCACTAGCTGCCTCTATATTTATTTTTTGTAAACTTCTCTTGAATCTTGAGTTTTAATGTCAAATTTTCTGTTCAGCATTCATCAATGAATGTCCTCTACTTCATTAAGTATCCATTTTTCCCTTTGTGGGATTATTCTTAGTTTTTCTGGATAAGTTATTCTTTCCTTTGTCTTCTGTAATTTCATCTTGAAATCATCTCACTCCTTTTTAGTTGTAACTGCTATGTTTTATATGATATTGTCTGTAACACCACAATACTTGAATTATTTCTTTCTGATTATTTGCAATATTTTCTCTTTGAATTGGGGACTCTGGAATTTGGCTTTATTATTTCTGGGAGTTTTCATTTGAGGATTTCATTCAGAAAATAATTGAAGAATTCTTTCAATTACCACTTTGTCCTCTGGCTCTAGATTATTGAGGCAGTTTTTTTCTAATTTATTGAATTATGACGCCTAGTCTAATAATTCTTAAATATTTCTTAAGTTGCTTTTTCTGTGACATTTTCTTCTATTTTTCATTTTTTTATTTTGTTTTATTATTTTTTGACATTTCATGGAATACATTAGCTTTCACTTAATTGATTATAATTTTAAGTAGTTATTTTCTTCTTTGTGCATTTTTTTTACCAGTTGGCTAATTCTTATGTTAAGAAGTTTCTTCAATATTTTTGTGCTTCTTTTACTAAACTGTTAATTCTCTTTTCATAATTTCCTTGCCTAGTTCTCATTTCTTTTCCTATTTTTCTCTACTATTATTTGAATTAAAACTTTCTGATTTTAAAATCTATTTAGTTTTTTTTTTTTTTTTTTAGAAATTTTTGTCATGATTTCAGAGAGGCCTGGAGAGACTTGCATGAACTGATGCTGAGTGAAATGAGCAGAACCAGATCATTATACATGGCAACAACAATACTATATGACGATCAATTCTGATGGACATGACTCGTTCAACAACGAAATGTTTCAAACCACTTCCAATTGTTCACTCAAGAAAGCCATATACACCCAGATAGAGGGATGTGAAATGTGGACCACAACATAACATTCTCATACTCTTGATTGATGTTTGCTTACATTGTGTTTCCTTTATCTGATATGTCTTTTATGTAGATACGATTTTTCTTGCACAACAATGATAAGTTTGGAAATATGTATACATATATTTGATTTGCCAAGTATTTTAACATAATTAACATGTAGTGGATACCCTGCCATCTAGGGGAGGGGTGGGGAGCTGGGAGGAAAAATCTGTAACAGAAAGCTATGTAAGGGTTAATGTTGAAGAATTACCCATACATATGTTTTGCAAATAAAATAAAATTTTTAAAAAAAGAAATTTTTGTCATGCTTGTTGTGTATAATCTAAGTTTTTCTTTGAGATTTTGATTTGACATGTTTTCAAGTCTTTGCCTTTTGAGCTTATGTCTTGATTTTTCTTATCATCATAGTCGTTTTTTATGATCAGGCTCTTTGTTGTTGTTTATCATCAGGCTTATTTTTCTAGGCTATTTCTTGACTGCTCATCTCTTAAAGGGGATGATTGCCCTGAACTTCTATCTATTACATTCTTTTGCTTTCACAGTTTGATCTTTAGATTTGTGTTGGCTCCCAAATAGTATGTTCTAGGGAAAGACTTTCCTCCTCTTCTGATTTTGTTCCTTACAAAGATGGGTCCTTGAGCCGTTGTGACTGTAACCCAGAACTGGGTAATGGGTAAAGGAGCTGCCAATTTGTACCTGATCCTACACACAGTGCTAATGCAGAGATTACCTGGATTTTTTTTCTGAGGTATTCAATCTCCTTATCACCCTGGGTGCTGGTTCCACCATAGCTGCTGCTGTTCCCACTGCCACAACCAGGTATTACTTCTGCTGCCTCATACTCTTTCTGGGACAGCCTCTATCCCAATATCCAAAGACCTTTTTTTTCTGTCTCAGCTGAAAAATTACTTACCATGACATTTTCTTGATTTGCCACTATGAATTTTGTTTGTTAGTAGTCTCTGTAGTCTCTGGTCATTTTGTAGATTTGGGGAGGTTTGACAGTTGTGGCCTTTCACTCCACCATCTTGATTCCACTCTCCCAATTGTTAGTACTTCATTTCCTTTCCTAAATTACTGAATATTTATTGTGTATATCCCTTATACATAGCTATTTGTAACTATGCAAAAGAGTGGAATGTAGTGGAATATAGTTGGAAAAGAATTCTCTTGAGAACAAGAGCTATTACCCTTTGTCTCTTTATCTCCAGTGGCAACAAAATACCTGTTACATAGAAGGAACTAATAAATGTTTGCTAAATGACTGATTTCTCTTATTTCATATAGCATTTCCTACCTCTTTTAATTAGGATATCCCCAGCACCCAGTCTAATACCTGGCACACAGTAACCATTTCATAAATACTTATAGATTGATCTTCTTATATACAGTTCTACATTACAGTAATTGCAATGAACTCACTATTTTCTGCTGCATATCCTGTAATAACTGATAGGGGGAAAGAGTATTTTGAGTTCATGAGAAGTCAGGATGAATTAAATTTTTAAAAGAGATTCAATTTTGTTAGGCTCAAATATACCCAGTAACTTGAACTCTGCTAAACAAATCTTACCCAGAAGTCCTTAGGAGACTTGCTTTATTTAATGAATATTAATCATTTATATGTAGATGATTGCATCCAGAGTCCTTGAAACCTTTTTATCCTCTTTAGCTTGATCATTCCTTTCCAGAAACCTCATTTTAGAACAATTTTCTAGCAAATCCTTGCTTCATACAGGCTACAAATGGAAGCTTCAACCTAGTTGCTGTCTAAATGAACACATTCCAAATTAGTTGTCTCAATTAATACCATTTTACTGAGATTTTAGTCCTTAGTTGTGTTTGTTGACCTTCTTCATCAAGATCCATCAGTGCTAAGTCATTTTATATCAGATAATACTTTTTAACACAATGGCAAAACCAGGAAATTCCTCTCATTAAAGTATTTAAATAACTCCCCAATTCCTTAACAGTCAAGGATGTTTCCAGTGATTTATAAGCTACTTTTCCTAACACTGAGCTAATAATTCTAGTCTATGAAAAGATCATGGTTTTATTTTATTACCAAAGGTTTGCCCATGAGAATCAAATATCAAGGAGTAGCAAAAACTCCTTGTGGGTTTTTTTTTTTTTTGTTATTGTTGTTGTTTGTATTCAGATAACAAGGAAGCCACATCAGTGGGACCAAGTCTTATTCCCCAGAGCCAATTTAACCTTGAGGACAGTTTCAATAACTGCTAAGGAAAAACTAACCCAACCTGCATTCCTTAGTATGTTACTCTTGATTCCTTAGGGTATTATTGGGTGTATTAGGGTATTGTTGGTGCCTTAGGATGTCACGTTTGTCACATCATGTTTTCAAGTCATCTCATTATCCTTGCTTACCTTCCACTAGACACATTCCAGTTTACCAATCCCTATTCTAAAAATGTGACATCTAGATCTCAACACAACACCTTAAATACAGCACAATAAGGGCAGAGGACAATGGAATGATTATTATACTTTCTTATTCTTGTCATTATACTTTAAATTTAGCAAGTATGCCTTTTAAACTTTCATCTAAGTAATTCCTTTTAAAAAGCCAGGTATTTTTATCTAAGCACAGAGACTTGTGACACATCTTTGAAGACCTACTTCTATGTTGAACTCAGTCAACATATTGAGTTTGGTCGGCTAAATACTTCCAAGCTCACCAAAATGAACAAAAGTCTAGATGGTGTTCTACTATTTTTCTTGATTATTTTGAGAAAACTTATTGAAAATCTTGCTGAAATCCAAATATATAATATTCTCAGCATTTCCCCAATCTACTATTCTATTATCTTTTTGGAAAATATGAAATAAGATTAGTTATTGATTCATTCAACAAATGTTCGTTAATTCCTGCCAAGTTTCAGGCAATAGGAATACAAAAATGAAAATAACGCAATACCTATCCTGAAGGATATTCCTAATAGTGGTAGAGTAACATTTATAGGAATAGTTAAATACAAAACATATATACATGGGTATTTCATCAGGTAGAACATTAATGATTGGGTTTATCAGGAAAGGCCTTGTGTAGCCAATGGCTTCGGATAAATCTTAAAGGTAGTTAGGAATATAAAAGGTGAAAGTGGGAAAGAATTGATGCCATATGTAGAATATCCATGCAGAGACAGGGAGAAGAGATTTAGGATGGCATACACAGGGAACCACAAATATGCCAATTTATTTGGAATCTAGAGTGTGTGAAGGAAAGCAATGAGCTGTGACCCTCATAACCAATCAATTACCAAGTTTTATTAATTCTCCTTCTTTATTACCCTATCACTACTCACACTCTTCAACTCTTTTCTCTCCCCTTCTCAACTCTTTGCCTTTTCCAATCAAATCTTCACACAAATGGCAAATTGATATTCCTAAAACAGGTGTGACTAAGTTGTATTCATGTTCAAAAAAGTCCACTGATAAAAACACCTTTAAAATGATTGTCTCAATTAATTGTAAAATGTGATACTATTTATAAAAAATATGATGAGATAATTTTTCAAGAGCATTGGTTTGATGTAAAGCAGAGTATAGCTATAGTCCTGTGGTTTGTATAATAAGGGTTTAATGGACTGACAGGGATAAATAGGTCAGAAAATTTTTCCTTATAGAAAAAAATGGATGTCAATTTTTATTAAGAATATACTTTCTGATAGAATAGTCGATCAGTGGAATAGGATAGAATCACAAGACAAACTAGGCAATAACTATAGCAATTTGGTTTTTGATAAACCCAAAGACCCCAGCTTTTGGGATAAGTATTCACTATTTGACAAAAACTGCTGGGAAAACTGGAAACTAGTGTGGAAGAAATTAGGGCTTGACCCACATCTAACACCACATACCAAGATAAGATCTAAATGGGTTCATGATCTGGATATAAAGAGTGATACTATAAGTAAATTAGAGGAATGTAATATAGTTTACCTCTCAGACCTTTGGAGAAGGAATAAATTTATGTCCAAAGAAGAACTGGAACTCTTAATTGAAAACCAGATAGATAACTTTGACTATATCAAGTTAAAAAGTCTTTGTACAAACAAAATCAATGCAGACAAGATTAGGAGGGAAGTAATAAACTGGGAAATCATCTTTACATTCAAGGGTTCTGATAAAGGTCTCATCTCTAAAATATATAGAGAATTGTCTCATATTTATAAAAATTCAAGCCATTCTCCAATCAATAAATGGTCAAAGGATATGAACAGACAATTTTCAGAGGATGAAATTAAAACTATTTATAGTCATATGAAAAGGTGCTCCAAATCACTATTGATCAGAGAAATGCAAATCAAGACAACCCTGAGATACCACTTCACACCTGTCAGATTGGCTAAAATGACAGGAAAAGTTAATGATGAATGTTGGAGGGGTTGTGGGAGGGCTGGGACACTGATGCATTGTTGGTGGAGCTGTGAACGGATACAGCCATTCTGGAGAACAATTTGGAGCTATGCTCAAAAAGTTATCAAACTGTGCATACCCTTTGACCCAGCAGCATTTCTATTGGGCTTATATCCCAAAGAAATCATAAAGAAAGGAAAAGGCCCCACATGTGCAAGAATGTTTGTGGCAGCCCTTTTTGTAGTGGCTAGAAACTGGAAATTGAATAGATGCCCTTCAATTGGAGAATGGCTGAATAAATTATGGTATATGAATATTATGGAATATTATTGTTCTGTAAGAAATGACCAGCAAGATGATTTCAGAGAGACCTGGAGAGACTTACGTGAACTGATGCTGAGTGAAATGAGCAGAACCAGGAGATCATTATACACGGCAACAACAGTACTATATGACGATTAATTCTGATGGACATGGCTCTCTTCAACAATGATATGTTTCAAACCACCTCCAATTGTTCACTGAAGAAAGCCATATACACCCAGAGAGAGGGATGCGAAATGTGGACCACAACATAACATTCTCATACTCCTTGATTGATGTTTGCTTACATTGTGTTTCCTTTATCTGATATATCATTTGTGTAGATAAGATTTTTCTTGCACAACAATGATAAGTTTGGAAATATGTATACATATATTCGATTTGCCAATATTTTAACATAATTAACATGTAGTGGATATCCTGCCATCTAGGGGAGGGGTGGGGAAGTTGGGGGAAAAAATTTCTAACGGAAAGCTATGTAAGTGTTATTGTTGAAGAATTACCCACACATATGTTATGCAAATAAAATAAAATTAAAAAAAAAGAATATACTTTCTGGATGCATTCATGGTCCAATGGAAAAAAAAAACTCGACTAAGAATTGAATTCTGGACCTACCTCCACCAACAACCTAAATATGACCATAGTTAATTATTTTCTTGGTTTCCATATTTGTAAACTGAAAATATCTGACCTACTATTTCATATGATCATAAAGTTTGATGATTTTGATTGAATAGATTATATAGAATCCAGCTTCCTTATAGGAGAAAAAGAAACCTAAAAAGTTTAAATAATCCCAAATCACACAGCTCATTCCTAGTAGCAAGGGCTAGAACTCATGTGCCTTCAGTTTCAGTCCAGTTTTCTTTCTATCACATCATATTATCTAGAGCAAAGAGGGACAAACAGTCTATCTGAAAAGTAAAAACTGTATAATCTCTTCTCTAATTCAAATGTTAGATTCTAAATTACATATTTTTCTTTGAATTTGTCTTTAATATATCTATATTTTTAATTTCCTTTCTCATCACTAATCATCAAGATCACTATGTAAATGAAAACCTTATCAGCCTTAAAAAAAAAAAAACTATTTACTGAGTGACATCTCAAAGCTGGTGTTTATGAAATCTCGAATGTTTCCATGGAGATAAACTGCAATATCAAACTCTAGTCATAAATCAGTCTAAAAATGACAGCAAAGTTTTTCTCTAAAGAATAATCTGTAGTTAGCAATAAAAGGAAATTTGAAAAAAAGAAAGTTAAAAGGAATCCAGTGAGTAATCTTGAACTCTCAATTAGAAACTGGTTGTTGTTTTTCTTTTTCTTTTTTAATTCCTGTTTCAATTTGATTCAATAATCATTATTAAGCACCTAATAAGGGTCTATTATGTGCTAAATCCTTTAAAATATTATATCATTTCTTTTCACAGTAACCCTGGAATGTAGGTACTCTTATTATTTCTATTTTAGAGTTCAGGAACCTGAGGCAGACAAAGATCAAACATATTACAGCTAGTAAATGTCTGAGACCAGATATGAACTTAGAGTTTTTTAACATCTGGCACAGTATTCTGTACACTATGCTGTCTAGCTATTTAGGCAAAAATAAACAACAAAAACACATGAGAGATTATAACAATAATTCACATGAAAGGTAATGAGGACCTCAGCAAGGGTGGAGACTATTTGAATGAAAAGTTGTTGATATGCAAACAAAACATACATTACAACTTACTAAAGGTGACAATTTTAAAAATGCAAAAACTGAGGAAGAAGAAGAATAAAGGATGTATCTAAAGTAGTAAACCTTAATGACTAGACGGATGATGATGCTATCAACATAAACAGGAAATTTGGAGAAGATATAGGTTTTTGAGGAACAATAATAAATTCTGTTTTGGATTCTATTTTGGATATGCTGATCTTTAGATACATATGAGACCAGTCAACTGGTAATAGAAGTGTTTATAGAGATCTCAGAGTCAACTGTATAGATATAGTTATTAAATCCATCATCACTGATGAGGTCATCAAAGAATAGGAGGGAAAGTTGGTTGATTGTTATCCTTTGCTCTTGAAGAGGACTAAAATGGCATCATTGTATTGGGATTAAGATACTGATCAGTCCAACATGATCAAGGAAAGCTCTACCACAAATGGGATACAAATAATCCATGTGAACATTTGCAATGGAGATTTCTCTAAATTTGCACATCTCCCATTTCTTTTGACAACTGAAATAAAGATTGCCTTTTAAAATATGCTTCATTCTGTATTTAGATACAATCAGCTGTTTCTCTGGATATGGATAGCATTTTTCAGTGTAAGTCCATTAGAGTAGTCTTTGATCACTGTATAGCTGAAAATAGGAAAGTCATTCACAACAAATTATACCATAACATTACTATTTCTTTATACACAGCACATTTGACTTTGCATGGACTCATGGAGTACTTTCCAGATTTTTCTGCTCATTATTTCTTATAGAATAAGAATATAAAATATTCCATAATAATAATGATATTCCATCATAATTACATACCATAATTTATTCAACCATTCCCTAATTGATGGATCTCCCCTCAATTTCTTTGCCCTGAGAAAAGAGCTGCTAAAATATTTTTATACATATAAATCCTTTTCCTTTTTTAAAATATCTTTTGGGATACATGTCTAGTATTATTAGGGCAAAGAGTATGCATGATTTTAAAGTCCTTTTGACATAATTCATATCTTTTGAGCATTTGTTAATTAGGGAATGTGTCCAGAATAAGATTCTTTAAGAATATCTATATTAGTTTCTGGGGAAAAGAAGATAATTCAGTGAAGAAGACTAACAAACAGGGTTTAAACAGATAGGAAATGAATCAAGAAAAAAGCAATGTCATAGAATCCAAGGGTGAAGAGAGGGGGGAACAAACATTGTCAAAAACCACAAAGGAGGTTAAGAAGAAATGGGAATGAGAAAAGGTTATTGGCCTACTACTTAGGAGAACTTTGCAACCTTGGAGAAAACAATTTTAGTTGAATAATAAGGCTGGAAGCTAGATGCCAAGAGATTTTTTCAAAATGTGAATGAGGAATTAGGAAATTCATCAATAAGTGTAGGCAATCCTGTTTAGGGAATTTGGCTATGAAAAGAAAATGAGATATTATATACAGCTAGAAGGAGTTTCAGGATCAAATAAATCTTTTTGAAGACAAAAGAAACTTGGACATATATGACTCTTTATTGAAAAATGAAGATGATTAAGAGACAAGTTTCAAGAGGAGAAAGGAGGGGATGGAATCAAGAGCAAGAGTGAAGAGATAAATCTTATCAAGAAGGTCCACCTTTTCCTTCAATGAAAGAAAAGAAAAAAGAATACAAGTGGGTTATGAAGAGATATTTCAAGATATGAAGCATAAGCAATGAGTGGACTCTCAGTAATGTAAGAGATTGAGAAGGAGATGGCAACATAGGAAGAATAAGGAGAAAAGAAAAGATAATAAATAGCTGCTTTAAGAGTATTATAGAGAGTTAATCAGGGAAAAGTAAAACTATAACTTTGCAGTAAAGGGGATCTAGCTAAGATTAAATAACAAAATTGTTATGAACCTAGTTGGCACAGTTGATTTTTCTCTATTAGCACTAATCAGAATATGATTAAAACTAAAGTAGATGGTGGGGGCAATGTAGAATAGAGGTTCACCAAGTTGTAATTGTCAAAAAGACAAGAGACATTCACATCTAGGGTAACTAATAATGTATAATAGAACTAATCAGTGATACAATCAAGACTGTAAACAGTCAGTCTAGAAGATCAGAGATGAATTAGGGAACAAGGAGGAATTGAATAAATGATGGCCATGCTAAGAAGAAAAAAATGGGTTATGAAGGAATGAGGAAGAAAGAGAAGTAAGGATAGTAGCTTATTTTAGAAAATATTTTTAGAGTTCATAAAACCATGAAAATGGAGTAATTTGTAGCAGAAATATCAAACATCCACAATCCTGATATATGGGTAAAGTAGAGAAAAGATTAAGGTCTTGGTGTTTGAGGTTGAAAAAATGGACAGGCCCAGGGTATGTAAAGGGGAAAGGTACCAGATTTGGAACCAGAGGACATAGCCTAAGTTCAGATCCTGTTTCTGATCCTTACTACCTGTAGGACACTCAACCTCTCTGGAGTTTCCTTAACTCAGAAATGATGGGGTTGGACTAAATGGCATTGAAGATCCATTTTACCTCATGGAATCACAAAATTTGAGAGTCATAGGGACCTTGCAACTGTATTTTCCAACTCATACACTAAGAAATTTCCACTGGATGATAAATTCATGATTCATTCTTTGAATCAATTAATAAACAAAATAAAGAATAACAAATAATTGTAAAAGTATTCATTTTTCATATTTTAACTATACTAATATAATAAAAATCATAATACTCTCTAAATTAACTTATTGACTTAGAATAATGTCAATACACCGAGCTGAAAAATTAAAAAAAATAAAAATTCATTTGAAGGAATAGAAATTCTAGCATATTAAGGGAGACAAGTTATTTATTTTTATTTATATATTTTTGCTTAGGCAAAAATTTGCCCAGGATCATGCAGCTAGGAAGTATTAACTGTCTGAGGCCAGAGACAATTAATTTTAACAAGAAGGAATGAAAAGGGAATAAAATTTCTAAATTTCAAGTTATAATTTAATAAAGTAGTAATAAGATGGTTAAAAATGAGAAAAGTAATCAAGAAGCAACAAAACTTAATGGCATAGTGTTCAAAGAATATGAGAACATGACTTAGAGAAGAACCCCTTATTTGATCAAAACTGATAGAAGACTGAAACACATATTCCATTATTCAAAGTTGATAAATTACCTGAATATGAAGCATTGTACCCTAAAAAGAAATAGAAGACAATAAGATCAAGCACCTTTCACAGTTTTGTCTTAGGAGGAAATTCTTAATCAAACAAGAAACAGGAAATCCCAAAAGACAATTTTTTTTCAATTATATGAATTTGAAAATCTTTTTCACAAAATCTAGGATTAGAATAGAAACTGTTAATTGGGCAAAAATACATCAAATATTTTTGATAAGGGTTTGATAGCCTATGTATATATATATATATGGAACTAACATGAATGTATAAGGCCAAGAACTATTCCCAAGTAGATAGTCAAATTATATGATCAACTGTCAAAGAGAAGTGCAAACTACCAACCATCATATGAAAGATTAGTTCAAATCATCAATAATCAAAGAATGTAAGTCAAAACAACTCCAAGATTTTATCTCACATACAGCAAATTGGCAAAGATGATAAAATATTGGATGATTTATGTTGGAGCAAGACAAACATTAATAAACTTTAATTGGAGCTATTATCTGCCATTCTAAAAGATAATCAGGAATTATGTTTTTTTTTTCTTTTTGAGGCAATCAGGATTAAGTGGCATGCTCAAGGTCACACAGCTAATAGGGAGTTATGGTTTTTAAAAGAGACTAATGTGTTTGTACCCTTTCATCCAGAGTCCCATTTTAGAACCCAAGACATCCCATTTATAACAAAATGTTCATAGTAGCATTTTTCTGTGGTAGTAAATTACTATCAACAAAGAAGGTGTCTATTAGTTGGAGAATAAATAAATTAGCTGGTAAACTTAAATGTCATAGACTCAAGAAATAATAATATGGAGAATTCAAAGAATTTCAAAGGAAAACTAAGTACTGACATAAGGCAAAGTAAACAGAACCAGGAAAACCATATGTATAGTTACTTTGACAAGACAAATTAAAATTTAAATCAATCCACACTGAAACACTGCAAAAGAGTTGAAAAAACAGACCTACCTTCCTTTATTGCAGAGACAGGGAGCCATGAAAGTTGAATTTGGATATGTTGTGAAATGCAGTAAATGTTTTAGTTTTCATGAACTATTTTCCCTATTACTTTTAAAAATCTTTTTTAAAGAAGAAATATCTTTTAAGAAGTGAGGAGGGATATATAGATATAGCAATAGATAGATATATAGATAGACAGACAGACAGATAGATGTAAAAATAGATAGATATGTGGAAAGAAGGTTGATCCAGGTTTCACTAATCCACTAAGTCTTCCACTCTGCTGGCAAAATTACAAGATGCCATATTTGAGTGACCCCTTTGTAATATTTGTAGATTTTGAGTGACTAAGTTTGTACACATATATGTGTGTATATGTATGTATATATTATTTTAAAAACTTTTTCTTTTCAAAACACATTCTTAGACAGTTTTCAAGATCAGCCTTGAAAAATTTTGTGTTCCAAATTTTTTCTCCCTCCCTTCTCCAATCCCCCCCAGATGGCAAGTAATCTAATATATGTTAAAATGTGTAATTCTGCTATACATATTTCCACAATTATCATGCTACATCAGAAAAAATCAGTTCAAAAAGGAAAAAATGAGAAAGAAAACAAAATGTAAGGAAATGACAACAAAAAAGTGAAAATACTATGTTATGATTCACACTCAGTCCCCACAGTCCTCTCTTTAGATGCAGATGGCTCCCTCCATCACAAGACCATGGGAACTGTCCTGATTCACTTCTCTTTTGAAAACAGTGACCATTATCATAATTGATCATCAAATAATCTTGTTGTTGTTGTGTACAATGTTCTTTTGATTCTACTCACTTCACTTAGCATCAGTTCATGTAAGTCTCTCCAGACCTTTCTGAAATCATCTTGCTAATCATTTCTTATAGAACAATAATATTTCATTACATTCATAAGCCATAACTTATTCAGCCATTTTCCAACTGTTGGGCATTCACTCAGTTTCCAGGTCCTTGCTGCTACAAAAAGGGATGCTACAAACATTTTTGCACATGTGGGTCCTTTTCCCTTTTTTATTATCTCTTTTAGATATAGACCCAGTAGAGATACAGCTGGATCAAAGGATATGCACAGTTTGATAGCCCTTTGGGCATAGTTCCATATTGCTCTTCAGAATGGGTAGGTCAATTCACTTATGTTTATATATAAAAAGGTCAGAATTGATATTTGCCCTCAAAATTAATTGCTTTGGGGCCCTTTTTCACCCATTCATTTGTATGGGTGAAAAGAAGAGAAAAAGATTTTTAAAAGGGAGAATGATCCTGATCAAGGGAGTCATCTTGAGACTGAACTGGTAGGAGTCCACTCTGGAAGAAGCTCCGAGTTCTTGAGAATTCTCAAGTCAAATCATCAAGTATTTTTAAGTACCCAATATATGCCCAGTACTGTGCTAAGTTCTCCTGTACCTCTTTCAGAAAGGGGAAAGGAGATTCCTTCCTTTCTCCCTGCCTCCCATTAGCAATGCATCATGTGGCAGAAGCACATTTGCTTGGGCAAACTCTGATGGGAGAATCAAAACTGGAGTTTCTTGAGCCATAGCTTTCAGTGTAGCAAGGCTAGAAGAGTGAGTTCTTGGAACGTGAAGCAGTTTTTTCCAACATTTAGGCGATGATAGGACTCAAAGTTTAAATTCCAAAGTAGCAGACTTGGGAATTCTTCCTACTAGTCCTAAGGTAAAGATTTTAGATTTGCATTTCACATTTCCTTTGAACTACTACAATTCTACTTCATTCATAGGGCACAACACATTTTTTGATGTGGGCACACCATGCTTTACCATTATCTCTCATGTCTCACAATTGATTCCAAAGTTCTTCAGAAAGACTTTAAGAGTGTCCTTGTAATGTTTTTTTTTCCTGATCTCTGTGTGAATTCTCCATAAAATAATCTTTTAGGCTAACATATTTTTGGCATTCAAACAATGTGAGCAGTCCATCAGAGTTGCACTCTTTACAATAGAGTTTAAATGCTTGACAATTTAGCTCAAGAAAGGAATAAAGTATCAAGTATCTCATTTTGTCAGGTTATATTTAGAATATTCCTGAGACAATTCAAATGGAAGCATACAGTAATGAGGTCAGCAATGGCTTTGTAAACCTTTAGTTTGATAGGCAACCTAATACTTTTTCTCTCCCATACTTTCCTTCAGAGCCACTCAAATACTGAGCTAGCTCTGGTAATGTGAGCACCAACTTCCTCATCTATATATACATTCTTGGAAAGCATACTGCCAATATAAGTTATCCATTGCATTCAAAATTTCTCCATTTGTTATAATTAATGGTTCCATGTATGGATGGTACAGTGTTAGCTGGTGGAGAACCTCTATTTTCTTGGCATCAAGCCAAAATTAGCACAAGCATCAGAGAATCAATCCATATTCTGTTGCATCTCAATCTCAGAAGCTGCATTGAGAGTACAATCATTTGCAAACAAATAGCCATGCACCAACTCTCCTTTCACTTTGGTCTTAACTTATAGCCTTTTCAAGTTAAATAATTCACCATCAGTCTGGTAGTTGACCTTGATGTATTTTTTTTGTTCTCATTGAAGGCATCTGACAGCATTGCTAAAAACATCTCACTAAAAACATGGGAGCAAGCATACAACCCTTTTTTCACTCCCTTGGTGACTGGGGAAGTGTGAGAGCCTTGTCCATTATACCTGGGCAAGCACGCCATTATGAAACTGGGAAAGGACTGATAAACTTCTCAGGCCAAATTTTACCATGACTTTCAACAAGCTTTCATAAATAACAGTATGAAAATCCTAGTCGGGTCTATTAATGCTGTGCACAGGACTCTACTCTGCTCTTGGTGTTTCTCCTGAAGTGGTCAGGTAGCATATCAACTGTTTTTTGATTCTTTCCAAAACCACAGTGGCTGTAGGATAAATGACCATCTTCTAGTAGAGAAGCAGCCTATTAAGGAAGACTCTGGCTGGAATTTTGCTGGCACACAGGACAATCTATTTCCTTTTCTCAATGCCTCAAAGGAGGCATCGTTGAACTCCTGGGGATAACCTCTTCTTGCCATATAACCCAGAATATTTCAGTCAGTTTTTGAACAAGGCAGTGAACTCTCTACCTTGTAAATCTCAGCTGGAATAGAATGAGCACCAGGCATTTTGCTACACCAGAGAAGCCTAATGGCATGCAAAATCTCTTTTTGGTTGGAATTTCAATTAGGGATAGACTGACTTTAACCTGAAGCAAATAATCAAAGGTTTCAGCACTGGTTTGTCATGATCTGTTGAGAGCACTACAGTTTGTTATCCTCCCACCAAACTGTAAGCTTCATGAAGACAGGAATGATATGTTATCTAGCATTAGCATCACAGCACCTAGAAGAGTGATCTTTATACAGTAGGTTGTGGGGTTTTTTAAAAACTTGATTTCATTTATTTTGTTTTTGATTTGAGTCTGCTCTCCCAAGCTTTATATGCAGCAGTCCTTAGTTTCTCTGGGGATAGACATTCTTGGATCCAAAAGGAAATGTATCTGGTCAGCAGGAGAGAATATGGTGGCTTAAATCTTTAGAAATCCACCAACTTGGAGGAAGCCACTCTGACTCCATATGGGTGAAACATTTTGTATACTTAAATGATTAGGAAATTTCATCAAAGGAGGCAGGGGCTAATCAAATTCTAGAAACAATTTTGTTACCTTTTTGGGAAGGATAATCTTTACCAAAGGGAATCAGAGGCACTTTGCTTCGGTCACTTTGCTTCCAGGAGGAAGGTAGCACTTTTCACCCAGAGACCTCTGGAATAATGGTTAATCATAGTCTTGTTGAGAGTTCTTTCATTTTTCATAATTATTTGCTTTCATATTGTTATTGTTCTATAAATTGTTCTTGTCCAACTCTCTTTTTCCTGAATCAATTCATATGAATTTACATATTTTTCTAAAACCATCATTTCATTTAGTGTGTACTATCATACATACCATAATTTGTGCAGTCATTCCTCTTTGCTGGGCACTCCTCCTTTGCCTCTTAGTCATGGTTCTTGGTCACCACCTAAAGAGCTTACATAAATATATTGTTCCTTTTTCTTTTTATTTGATCTCCTTAAGATATAGGTCTGGTATTGACATTGCTAGGTAAAAGGTAATGAATGGTTTAGTGACTTTTTGGACATAGCTCCAAAATGCTCAACAAAATGGCTATACCATTTCATAGGTCCATCAATAGTGCATTAAATTTATCTGTTTTCCTAAAGCTGGAGATACTTATTATATTCCATGCCTTCTTCTCTTTATTTTTTTAAGTTAGTATTTTTTTGATGTTTTCTCCAACCAGTTCATGCTCTGTTAATTCTGAAATTGCTATGTCCATAATGAATAATAAATAAAATGTTTATGTTTTAGATTACCTAACATATTGAACTATGTATTATGTGATAAATTAATATTTCCTATCCCTTGGGATGCAGTCGATTTGACATTTTATTATGTGTCTCAGTGTTGAATACTTTTGACTCTTTCTATGTTTCCTGTTGAAAAAGAATAATCATGAAGTACAGGACAGGTATCAAATTCATAGCCTTTAGGCCTTGTGTTAAACACCAAGAATAGTCTAGACAGATTAAAATGTAATCTGGAAAATTTTGACAAAATAAGTAAAAATACAATGAAACATAGATAATATTCATTTGTTGATTTTCTAAGTCAATATGAAGCCCAGGGGAATCCTTTTCCAAAGAAATTTGATACCAATTTGATATATAGAAATTATGCTCCTTATACTCTACAAGCCTTTTATTTCTTGAGTTTTACTTCTATTTTGAAGTATGGTTTTCAACGCCCTCCATTGTTCTTCTTTTCTCAATGAAGTCATCAATTATCAAAGTTGTTTTATTTATCAAGACTCCTTGATTTCATCAGTATAGGAATGTCCAAGTACAGATATTCTTCACCCTAAGCACACACTCATGTGAAACAAGTGTCAATTCATTTTTTTAAAATAAAGCTTTTTATTTACAAAACATATGAGTGATTTTTCTACGTTGACCTTTGCAAAAACTTTTTTTCCCAAGCTTTTCCCCTCCTTCCCCCCACCCCACCCCTAGATGACAGGTAATCTAATACATGCTAAATAGGATAAATTATATGACAAATACAATACACGTATACATATCTATACAGTTACCTTACTGCACAAGAAACATCAGATCTAGAAAGAGAAGAAGAAAAAAACAACCTAAGAAGGAAAACAAAATGCATGGAAATATTCATAGAAAGCATTAAAATTCTGTGTTGTGGTTCACACTCAGTTCCCACAGGCCTCTCTCTGGATGTACATGACTATCTTCATCGCTGAACAATAGGAACTGGTTTGAATCACATCATTGTTGAAGAGAACCATGTCCATCAAAATTGATCATCATATAGTCTTGTTGCTGTGTATAATGTTCTCCTGGTTCTGCTGATTTCACTCAGCATCAGTTCATGCAAGTCTCTCCAGGCCTCTCTGAAATCCTCCTGTTGGTCGTTTCTTACAGAACAATAATATTCCATAACATTCATATACCATAATTTATTCAGCCATTCTCCAATTGATGGGCATCCTTTCAATTTCCAGTTTCTTGCCACTACAGAAAGGGCTGCCACAAACATTTTTGCACATGTGGGTCACTTTCCCTCCTTTAAAATCTCTTTGGGATATAGGTCCAGTAGAAACCCTGCTGAGTCAAATGGTATGCACAGTTTGATAACTTTTTGAACATAGTTCCAAATTGCTCTCCAGAATGGTTGGATCCGTTCACAGTTCCAGCAACAATGTATCAGTGTCCCAGTTTTCCCACATCCCCTCCAACAGTTATCATTATCATATCCTGTCATTTTAGCCAATCTGACAGGTGTGTAGTGGTATCTCAGAGTTGTCTTAATTTGCATTTCTCTGATCAATAGTGACTTGGAGCACCTTTTCATGTGACCAGAAATAGTTTCAATTTCTTCGTCTGAAAATTGTCTGTTCATATCTTTTGACCATTTATCCATTGGAGAATGGCTTGAATTCTTATATATTTGAGTCAATTCTCTATATATTTTAGAAATGAGGCCTTTATCAGAATTTTTGGATGTAAAAATATTTTCCCAGTTTACTGCTACCCTTCTAATCTTGTCTGCATTCATTTTGTTTGTACAAAAACTTTTTAACTTGATATAGTCAAACTTATCTATTTTGTGATTAATGATGACCTCTAGTTCTTCTTTGGTCACAAATTCCTTCCCCCTCCACAGGTCTGAGAGGTAAACCATCCTATATTGTTCTAATTTGTTTATAATATCATTCTTTATGCCTAGATCATGAATCCATTTTGACCTTATCTTGGTACATGGTGTTAGGTGTGGGTCAATGCCTAATTTCTTCCATACTAGTTTCCAATTATCCCAGCAGTTTTTGTCAAATAGTGAGTTTTTATCCCAAAAACTGGGGTCTTTGGGTTTATCAAACACTAGATTACTATTGTCATTGAGTATTTTGTCCTGTGAACCTAACCTATTCCACTGATCCACTACTCTATTTCTTATCCAGTACCAAATGGTTTTCGTGACCACTGCTTTATAATATAGTTTTAGATCTGGTACAGCTAGGCCACCCTCATTTGCATTTTTTTCATTAATTCCCTTGAAATTCTTGACCTGTTGTTTTTCCAGATGAATTTTGTTGTTATTTTTTCTAGGTCAGTTAAATAATCTCTTGGGAGTTTGATTGGTATAGCACTAAATAGATTAGTTTAGGTAGTATTGCCATCTTTATTATATTTGCTCGACCTATCCAAGAGCACTTGATGTTTTTCCAATTGTTTAGATCTGACTTTATTTGTGTGGAGAATGTTTTGTAGTTTTGCTCATATAGATCCTGACTTTCCCTTGGCAGACATATTCCCAAATATTTTATACTATTGATAGTTATTTTAAATGGAATTTCTCTTTGTATCTCTTGCTGTTGCATTTTGTTGGTGATGTATAAAAATGCTGATGATTTATGTGGATTTATTTTGTATCCTGCAACTTTGCTAAAGTTGTGGATTGATTCTAATAGTTTTTTAGTTGATTCTCTAGGGTTCTCTAAGTAGACCATCATATCATCTGCAAAGAGTAATAATTTGGTTTCCTCTTGACCAATGCTTGCCAAGGCTAGCATTTCTAATACAATATTGAATAGTAATGGTGATAGTGGGCAACCTTGTTTCACCCCTGATCTTATTGGGAATGGTTCCAGTTTATCACCATTACATATGATGCTAGCTGATGGTTTTAAATAGATGCTACCGACTATTTTAAGGAAAAGTCCATTAATTCCTATACTCTCTAATGTTTTTAATAGGAATGGATGTTGGATTTTATCAAATGCTTTTTCTGCATCTATTGAGATTATCATATGTTTTTTTGTTAATTTCGTTATTAATATAGTCAATTATGTTAATAGTTTTCCTAATATTGAACCATTCCTGCATTCCTGGTATAAATCCTACTTGGTCATGGTGTATTATTCTGGGAATGATTTTCTGTAATCTCTTTGCTAATATTTTATTTAAGATTTTTGCATCAATATTCATTAAGGAGATTGGTCTA
>JAJPUD010003081.1:144660-211199 GCA_023553655.1 Myrmecobius fasciatus | reverse complement strand
CCTCCTGTTTCCTTATAAGTACGTCTATTATTCCCTCTGAGCCAAATCTGATGAGATGGAGATTAACCCAGTTCTCATTCCCCTCCCTTTTTTCCCCTCAATCATTATAGATTTTCTTTGCCTCTACATGTGATGTAATTTCCCTTATTTTTCCTCCTTTTCCTCTTCTTCCAGTGTTATCCCTTTTCTACCTCTAATTTCTTTTTCAGTTTATTATATCATAATAATCATAAAATCACAATAATCATATCATAATAATCATAAAATCACAGTAATCATGTCATAATCATAATATAATAATAGATTCATAAAATCAACCCTTATTCTATAAGTATCTATAACATAAATATAGTTCTCAAGAGTTTTTTTTTTTCTTGTTACCTTTTTATGTTTCTCTTGTGTTCTGTGTTTGTAGATCAAATTTTTTGTTCAGTTCTGGTCTTTTCAGTAGAAATAGGTGAAATTCTCCTATATCATTGAATGACCATCTTCTTCCCTGGGAGATAATGCTCATTCTAGCTGGGTAACTTATTCTTAGCTGTAATCCAAGTTCCTTTGCCCTTCAGAATATCTGATTCCAGGCCCTTCGATCCTTCAAAGTAGAAGCTGCTAGGTCCTGTGTGATCCTAATTGTGGCTCCCCGATATTTAAATTGTTTCTTTCTGGCTTCTTATAATATCTTTTCCTTGGTATGATAGTTCTGGAATTTAGCCACGATATTTCTGGGGGACTTAATTTTTGGGTTTCTTTCAGGAGGTGATCGGTGGATTGTTTCAAGAAGTATTTTACCTTCTTGGTCTAAAATATCAGGGCAGTTTTCTTTTATGATTTCCTGGAAGATAGTATCTAGGTTCTTTTTTTCATCATGGCTTTCAGGAAGCCCTATAATCCTTAGATTGTCTCTCCTAGATCTATTTTCCAGGTCAGTTGTTTTTCCTGGGAGATATTTCATGTTTTTCTCTATCTTTTCATTTTTTGTTTTTGTTTGACTGATTCTTGAAGTCTTGATGAGTCATTCATTTCCAATTATTCGATTCTAATTTTTAATGTCTTATTTTCTTCAGTTACTGTTTTTAGTTCCTTTTGCAATTAACCAATTACATTTTTTTGTTCACTGCATTCTTTTTCCATTTTTTCTATTTTATTTTGCAGTGGTCTCATTTCGTTTCCCCATGTTTCTTTTAACTCTCTTTTAAGAATTTTTATGCAATTTTCAAAGAAAGCCTTGTGACATGGAGACCAGTTTATGTCTCTCTTTGGGGCTTTTTCTGGAGTTGCTTTACCTTTAGGGGCCTCAGGATTTGAGGTCTGTTCTTCCCTCTCTCCATAAAAGTTGTCTATGGTGAGAGCTCTTTTTGGTTTTTTATTCATTTTTTTAAAGGTGTGAGGTCTGTTTAAGGCAAAGGTGGGACAGCTGCTTTAATTTGCCCTGGGGCAGTTCTGCTGATTGAGTTATTTCAGGAACTGGGCAGTTCTGCTGATTGAATTATTTCTGGTGCTGATCAGTCTTGCTAATTGATTGATTGCCCTAGGGTGTTGTGTAATGGAAGCTAGGTCCCATGCTCATCAGGGGTTCAGTGGTTCACAATCTACTCCCCACAAAAGGCAGACCCTCCAAACCACCTGCCCACAATCAGGACAGATTGGCCCAAGAGGCCCCCAGAAGACTCCCAGGTGTGTGAAAAGCACAAAGCTCCCACTCCTGTTCCAACTCCTGTTCCAGCTCCCTGCTCCAGCTCCCTGCCCTGGTCTCCCTGTGCTGCAGTCTGGGTTCAGCAGACCACCCCCCTGCCCAATTAAAACAGACCTGTTTTGAAGTTCTTCCAGAGTATCTTCTTCTAGAAACGTGTTGTCCTCCAGATATTGTGGATTATTTTGCTTCAAAATCAGTCTAGAGGCTTCATATGTTGTTGGTTTGAGGGAAGGTTAGAGGAGGTCACAGAGACTCCTGTCTGATCTCCGCCACCATGGCTCCACCCCCGGAACAACTCACAAGTGTCAATTCAGATCTGAAACTTGTCTGTAGGGTTTTCTGGAACACTAAAAAGTTAAATTACTTGGTTAGAGTCACAGATACCCGAATATATCAGTGGCAAAACTTTAACACAGAACCAATTTGAAGGACTTTTATCAAGTTCTTCATATATTTTTTTTCCATTTCTTCATCCTCTGCTATACATATTCATGTAAAACCTGAAATACTTCATAGTGATATTAACTTATGTTCATCATTAACAATGCAAATAAGATGACCAAATATAGCATTCAGTCATGTTTTTTGGTGTCTTTGGGTGCAAATGAAATCAATTCACTAATTCCATTATTGTCTATTCTGAAGATAACCTATGACCTATCTTGACATTCAGATGCAAATTCTTTATAGCAAAACGTCAGCAAGGATTCAATTTAGTTCTTCTAGTACATGTCAACTCATTATTCTTTAGGCAAAAATCATACATTTAGTGTACCAAGAATAAACAATGTTTGTAGATAGTATAAAATTTTTTGTTTGCAGATGATTGTACGCTCAATGCAGCTTCTGCAGCTGAGATACAACAAAGTATGGATAGATTTTTTTGTTGCTTGTGCTAATTTTGGCCTAATAATTAACACCAAGAAAATATGTCTTCCATCAGCCAATATCACACCATACATATGTGAAACTATCAATTACAGTAAATGGTGAAGTTTTGAATGTTGTGGATAAGTTCTCTTACCTTGGCAGTATCCTTTTCAGGGATGTCCACATTAATAATGAGATTGACACATTCTTTGCCAGAGCTAGCTCAGTGTTTGGGGGGGTCCAAAGGAAAGTGTGGGAGAGAAGCGGTATTAGACTGACTACAAAACTGAAGGTCTAGAGAGCCATTGTATTTACCTCATTGGTGTATGCCTGAGAAACTTGGACAATATACTAGCACCATGCCAGGAAACTGAAATGCTTACATTTGAATTGTCTTAGGAAGATCCTGAAGATCACCTGGCAGGATAAGATACCTAATACTGAAGTCCTTTCTCGAACTAAACTGCCAAACATTCCAACTCTACTGCAGAATTCCATTGGAGTGGCCACATTGTTTGAATGTCAAATGTATCCTTGCCAAAAAGATTATTTTATGGAGAACTTAGAGCAAGTGCTCACAGGGTAGTCAGAAAAAAAGCAATATTCAAGGTCTCAAAGTCTCTCTTAAGAACTTTAGAATCAATTGTTTGGAATGGAAGACATTGGCCCGGCATGGTGTACCCTAATCAGAAAAGATTCTTTTTTGTATGAGCAAAGCAGAATTGAATTAGCTCAGAAGAAACACAACATGCACAAACTTAGAGAAGCTACATCAAATGTTCATAGGGAATATTTGTGTCCATCCTGTGGCAGAGCATTTTGAGATCAATATAGGTCTGATCAGTTATAGTTGGACACACTGTAACTCAACTGTAATATAATAATGTCATTTTGGTCTTCTTCAAGAATGAAGGATAATCTATCTCTCTCTCTAACTCTCTATATTACTATTTCAAGGATTTTCTTGAACAAAAAAAACAGTCAACCTTTTGTGACAAACTTCATGATATTTAGTTACATCTGCATCAGATAGGAAGGTCCACTCTTACAGACTCTTTTTGACTACAAGAGCTTATAGACCATTGGCCATATCCTTCCTTGATTCTGTCACCTGCACAATCATATTCGTCATCAGAATAGGACTTTAAAGGAGTTCATAGATTAATATGGAGTAATTTATTAGAGAACCAGCAGCAAACTCAGAAAGAAGCCAAGGTTAAGTCCTGCTTCTGACCCATCCTAGTTATGTGACTTTGAATAAGTCATTTAAAAGCTCTTAGTCTAAAACTAGACTTTGTAGATAAGTTGCTGGCCTGCTCTGGTAGAAGGAATTTTTTCTCATCTGAGTGTTGCTTATACTCACAAAACAAAGATCAAGTCATTATCCCAATCCTATCCTTTAGTCTCAGCTCCAATTTGAAGTGAGGGGAGGGAGGTGGAAGTATAGGGAAAGGAGAAGAGAATAAAAATTCATCTCTTTATATTATAGTAATGCTTATCTGCTGCTTAAGTGGAGTGTTTGTTTGACTCTAGATTGTTACCACATGATTCTCCAGTATTTGTACTTTTTTATAATTGTCAGTTCCTAAATATGTCCATACTTTATTTCCATGGCTCAGCTATTACATTTTGGGTACATCATACAGGGCATTATGTGTTCCTGTTGTTGCTAACCTAAACTAACTATTTTCTATTGAAAGTCATGCTTCTTTTACTCACTGGTCTTTTTCTTTAGTGTAAAGACAAGGCTTAATGAGTTTTTTCTTGTAAACTAATTCTAATAATAAATGCGTGCAGTGATCCCAGAAAGAAATTATGAGACATTACCACTTAGGAAGATTACCAAAACATTGTGTTCTCAACAGTTTTGACTGTGAGCTGAACAACTAATTTTCTTACTACTATTGCCCCGTGAGACTAAACTCTTTTCTATGCATCTTCCAAATATTGTTTACCTCACCTCTTTAATTGCCCACCTTAAAATAATTCATTTTCATGGGCATTGTACTTTTGTCTACATAAAGTGAAACACCTGGATGAAAAGCTTAATACATCACCCAGATAGTATGCCTGTTTTGATCCCAAATATCCAGATGTTTATATTTATGCTTGGCACTGCAAATGTGGGCCAAACATCTGGACAGTGGATTTTATTTTTCGCTTTTCATCCAAATATTTTGGTCTTTTGTAGACATAACCATAAAGACCATTTTTTCTTTCAGACATAAAGTCTAGGTGCCCCCACAGAAGCCACATCCCAATATAACTTGTTTTTTTCCATAACATCATTTTGCTTCTAAGTAAGATGGGAAAGAACCATGAGCCTCTCTGGAAATGGAAAAAAAAAACTTTTCATGGGAATTCAGAATGGTGAACAAAGAATGATGCAACTTGTATTTTCCAAAGTGTTAGCTCTTTTTCAAACATTTGAGATTCCTCCAGGCAAACATAGTTTTTCCTTCTGCCCCAAATACTTTTTTCCCTCCTTTATCTTTAAAAGGAGTAATATTTCAAGGATAACAATTATCATACTTCTAATCATAATCTTACATGAATGCTCAAAAGTGTTGCCTTTGAAAGTGTCCCTTCTGTGGCAGATATGATGAAATGGGAAAACAACAAATGTTGGAAGGACTGTGAAAAAACAGACAAAATAAACTGTTAGTGGAACTATGAATTGCTATAGGCATTC
The DNA here is from genome assembly GCA_023553655.1 of Myrmecobius fasciatus. Lineage (NCBI taxonomy): Eukaryota > Metazoa > Chordata > Mammalia > Dasyuromorphia > Myrmecobiidae > Myrmecobius > Myrmecobius fasciatus. Next base: position 205,944 of record JAJPUD010003081.1, on the reverse strand, counting down.
CAGAAAGCAATTTGGAATTATGTCCCAAAAGTCATTAAATTGTATGTACTCTTTGACTCATTAAAACTACCACTACATTTCCAAAAGATCAGAGAAATAGGAAACAAATCCACATGTACAAAATATTCATAGCATCTCTTTTTGTACTATCAAAAAATGTAAAGTATTGGGGATAATTGGCCCTTAATTGGGTAATGTCTGAACAAATTACAATATATGAATGTAATGGAATACTGTTGTCCTATAAAAATGGCAAAGAAGATGGAGACATTAGAAACCTTTCAAGACTTGGATGAATCAATTCAGAGTAAAGTAATACTATCAGAACAATTTATAAAATAACAACATTATGAAAACAAATAACTTTGAAAGACTTTAGAACTCTTAGCAAAACTTATGACCAACTAGAAGAATGCCACCTACAGGAAGTATTGTCCCACAAAAAGGAATAATTTTCACTAAAAATCAATAAAATTTTTCCTAAAACTTGATTGGTCCTTACCTCCCATGATGCATCTTCCTGGTCATGTAAGAATACAAAAAAAATCTCACTCACATAGAGCTAGGGCCCCTACTTGGTCGATTTCTGAAGATCACTTAAGTTACCATACCCTTTCCTACTGATTAGATGTGTTTCCATATAGAGATGAGAGGAATGTTTCTAAAGGCAATAAATGCCATTAAAATCTCATTGGATATCCTTACTGTATTCGATTCAATAAAACTCCTTATTTTCATTGTTTAATGACTGAAAGTATCTCATTTTGCCCCAAACCTGAACTTTAACTAAAAGGGTGCTTGTGTCAGGCCCACCCATAATACCTCCAGACTGGGAAATGATGGATTAATATGCAGAATAAGACAAACTCACATGTTTGGACCTGATTAATATGAAAATTTGTTTCATTTGTTAAAATGATTTTCATTTTCTTTTATTTTCTTCTAAATTAATTGGAAGTATGCAAAAAAAATAAATGCTTATTGACTGAAAATGACGAGTTCCAAGATAACAATTATGACCTACGAAAGAGATCTCAAAGTCACTAGAAATTGTTTGATGAAAATGACTAAGTGGTAAGTGAATATAATGAAAGATTATATCATAAAAAATGATAAGTAACCCTATCCAAGAAAACAGATTTGTGTTACTTAATGCATAGTAAAGTCAGAAGAACAATTTAGACAATAACCTCAAAATTAAAATTATAAACTACTTTGAGAGACTGGAGAATTCTGGTCAGTGCAGTGACTACCAACAGTTCTAAAAGGACCAGGCCTCACATCCCAACCAAGAAATGTTGGACTTAAAGTGCATATAATGGCACACATTTTTCAAACATGGCTATTGTGTACACTTTTTCCATGTCTATGAATATTTGTGGAATATCTTTTCTTTCTTTCTTTTTTGACAGTTTGGCAGGTGAGAGGGAGGGTTGGAAGACAGAGGGCTTGCCTAACAACTCTCACCTAGGTCCCATTCTCTACTTTCACCTCTACTTTATACCACTCTAGAGCAAGCTTTCATTCTCTCACACCTGGATTATTTCAATAGCCTTCTGATTGGTCTCCTCACCTTGGGTCTCTCCATTCTCCAGTCCTTCACTGTCAGACTGATCCTCTTAAAGCTTAGGACTTGCCACAAACTCCTCTCCTGTTCAATTAAATTCCAGTTGTTCCTTATTATTTTCAACATCAAATATAAAGTATTCTTTGTGTCTTCATAGTCTAGCTCCAAACCTTTCCAATCTTCTACGTCTAGTCCCCTCTATGTAATCTTTGATCCAGTGACACTGATCTCTTTGCTATACTTTATGCAAAACATTCCATCCTGTGGCTCATTTCATGTATTTTCACTGATTGCCTCACCATTCCTGGATTGTCTCCCTTCTCATTTCTGTCTCCTAGTTTCTCTGTCTTCTGTTAGATTCCAAATAAAATTTCACCTTCTAAAAGATGCCATTCCTAATCCTTAATAATACTAGTACATTTTCTTTCAGACTCTCTCCAATCTATTCAACATATATCTTGTTTATACATAGCTGTCTGCATATTGTCTCCTCCATTAAACTGAGCTTCCTGAAAGTAAAGAATGTATTTTGTTTTTGTTTTGTTTTGTTTTTTTTTGCTTTTTTTTGCTTTTTTGCTGAGGCAATTGGGGTGAAGTGACTTGCCCAGAGTCACACAGCTGTTACGTGTCTGAGACCAGATTTGAACTCAGGTCCTCCTGACTTCAGGGCTGGTGCTCTATCCACTGCGCCACCTAACTGCCCCTTGTTTTTCTTTTTATCCCCCAAGTTTAGTGTAGTGCCTGGCACATGGTAGATACTTAATAAACACTTATTGATTCAATTTGCCTTTAAGGAAAAAAGAGATTGTTTCCTGAAGTATTCTGTGGTGCCAAAGGGCACCAAATGTTGGACATCAATAGGACATTAAACCCTCGTCCAAAACCATATCATGGATAGAAGAATAACACACACACGTGCACGCACACACACACACACACACACACACACACACATACCACCATCTATATTCATCCTAAAAGAAAGATATAATGAAACTGGAAAAGGTCTAGAGAAGCCCACTTAAGATGTTAAAGGGAATATTTTATTGCAGACTTTTTAAAAATGAGGACTTTTGGTTCTAAAAAGATATCAATATGGGATATGATAGATATTTACAAAATTATGGAAGATATGGGCAGAATGTGATGAATATAGAGCTGATAAAGTCTTGAAAGAGCAGAATAGAGTCACCCCCTACCCCTGTGAAATTTGAAAAACAGAAATTTAGGAAAAATAAAAGGTAATATTTCTTTGGATAGCAAAATGTGACATACAGCTTTATGTGATTTGTACTTGAAATATGTGTAGGATCTAAAAACATCCATTATATATTCAAGGGTTATAGATTTCCATTATTATACATTTCATATTATAGGAAGACAAATTTTTAGGACAAAACCAAAACATTTTGAGTTATCATCTTGGAAGACATTCATGACTTTATTTTAAAATAAAAACATTACTATCAGGGACAAAAATCTAAAAGAATCCTACCCAGAATGCTCATTTTTTGTGGGTCCTTAATATGAAAATTACTGTAATGTCACTATGTTTTTCTGGTTTCTTGTCTCTTTTTGAAGATGAGATAATTTGGCCTGCAGATTTCTGAATTGTGATAGATCAGGCCCCCAAAAAATGGAACAGCACTTAAGTCATAAAGACAGCATGAGAAGTTGAAAGGTTCAATGAGGAACAGATTTTTTTTTTATTTTTACCTTGGAGTTACTATAAAGTAAGCTAAAGACTTTGAATGATTTTGGCAGAAATATCATAGGACATAGTGGAGAGAGGATCAGGCTGGAGGAAGGAAGACCTGAGTCCTTGTCCTAACTCTGTCATTACCTCTCTTTGTAACTAAAGGGCAAGGTATAATCCCCCTATGGACCTGTTTCCTTCTTCTATGAAATGAGGAAATCAAACTAGATGGCTCCTGTAAGGTAATGTATAAGGCATAAGATAAACCCTGTCAATGCTAACTGTTATTATTTCAGATTAGAAAACTTCTGTGTATCTCTCATAATTCCAAAATCTCAGTTTTTCTATTTTTATAATATTTCTAGGTTTGGTGCAGGGCAGAATTAAGGAATGATGAAAACTTCTAAGCATAAAATATTAAAAGGTGCCAAGATGTGTAGGGAATCAAAAGAAGTTTTATAGCTGTCCAAAGTAGGCAGCTTCAGGTTGGTGCAATCAAGGTAGCATCTTTCCTACAAATTGAAGCTTTATTGTGATTTCTGTCTTGTATTAAGTAAGGCAGAGTAGACAGTATATTAATCATTCTTATTTTGGTTTAAAAGCTTTTCTAAATTAGAATTGAGTTATAAATCACTAATAAAAACAAGCTTGATCTAACTGCCTTTCCTTTAGTTCAGATTCATGTATATTTTATTTTTCTCCTCCCAAATCACATTATGATGAGATGACAGGGGAGCCATAAATAAAGCACTTTGTATTACTTGTTTTCTTTTTCCTAGTTAAATAACATTCATTTATATGAAAGTGGATTGAGGCATTAAAGCTAAATAACTTTAAATCCAAGGAACATTTTGTTCCCTATTTTCTTTAAAAAAGCAGCAAGCTCGACTGCATTTCCATACTAAGTGAGGTAAGTAGCTATTAAAAACAAAATTAGTCACTACCGTTTGCACCAATGGAATTATTTTGTTATCCTGACCATAAAAATGTTGTTTTATTTACTTGGAGGCAGAAGGCAGGAAAATACTTAAGAGATCAACTTTGCCTCCTACTTTGAACATTTTTCTTTAAGGAGTCAGGACATTTAAATAGGCATCATAATGTTGTATCTACGACCCTTCCCAGCCCACCTCCCTCAAACTGAGGTATGAGAAGACAAGTAAAATTTAGGAATTGACCACAAAAATCCAGAAACAAGCCCTTTTCTGAGAAAGTGATCCCAGCTCCATCTGGTGCTACAGCATCTGTACCCTAACATGTTGATGTCAGTGGTGGGGGAGGTTTATTATAACACTTTGTTCCCTGGACATTAGCTTATGAAAGTTCAAATCTGTTCGGGAAGGGACAAAAGTAGATAGCTTGGGATTCTTGACCCACTGTTCTCTCTACTACAAATATTTCTTTAAAAACAACAATAACAACTAAACTGGACCTATAGGAAAGAAATTAAATACAGGGCAAAAGCTTGAGTTGTCAACAAAGAGGTTTCAAGGAAAATCCACTGGAAAGAATTCAAATATTTGTTGTTTTCCTCTTTTCCTATTACTTTCCAAAAATAAAAGCATTTTAATGGCAATTTCTTGTCTCCCAACTTAGAAAATATATTTAGACCTGGCTGTCAATAAATATGGCCAATAAGTTTGTTTGGTAGGTTATGAAGGGGAGAATAGAGATCAAAAGATCAAAGGTGACTAAAATTTAATATATTCATCAAGATTATACCTGATTGTAAAAAATTTATTATAGCTTGGAAAACTAACCTATGTTTGGGGTGACATTGTTTCTATTTGGATTCTTTTCTTTTCTTTCCCACAAATGCCCCAAATAGTTGTTATTGCTTCAGTAACAATGACAAGAATGTTGAAATGCTTTGTTTGTAAGGCAGTGTTCTTCTTGGGTATCCTGTGATCCTTAAGCAGCCCAAGAGAAACTAAGATTACAAATAGAACACCCCAGTCCAGTATTTCCCAACCATATTCCTTCCAACCATGTATTTTCTGGTCCATAAAACTTTTACTACCAAGGGTCCTGACTTCTTAGAAACTATAAAATGATTCCCTCTGCTCCCCACTTCTGGCTCTTCCTCTCACTCCTGGGATCCCTTCTTCTTTGCAGCTCTAGCCCCTCTTCCCTGAGGCCAGATAGTCACTGCCATGAGTTTCCATTAGGGCAGTGTGGTCCCTGGTAGAAAATGTGGATATTTTAAAAGTCCACAGATAGACTGAAAAACACTCCTATTAGCCAGCTTTGGTGGGGGGTGAAAGGAAGGGAGTGAAAGAGGTTGACTTTTTAAACTACACATCAATCATCAATATTTGTTTTGGGTATTTGCTTTCCAAGAGCACAAATGGTTTCTGGATTGGACATTTCCTGCCGGCTAATAGCCAGTGGCATATTTCTTCCATTCTCCTACTGAGTTATCACTGTGAGCTCAGAATGGCATGAGATGGAATGAGATTGAACATATGATTCCACTGGTACAAGGAACCCCTGATAAGAAAATTCCCTTTTATCAAAGTAGATTTGACTCTTCTCTGAAGTTTCAGTCTTAGAGTTACCTACATCTGAAGAAGTTAATTTGCCCAGTCACAAAGCCAATAGGTTTCAGAAATAGACCTTAAATTTAAGTCCTCTTTACCCCAGAGCTAATTCTATACATCTACTTTCATAGTAGAATAAGCATACAAGGCAGAAATGTTACCCCTATATTTCTTTCCTTCCCTAAACTAGTCCTGGAATTCTCTTCTCTAGCCATTTTTGGCCTTTTGCTTCATATATGTGACTCTTTGGAAATTATTGTAATGAATAGCTACATAAAAGCCAAATGCATTTTTTTTGTAGTAGTAAAACATTACAAATAAAATCAATGTCCATTGATTGAGGTAGGGGTAATCAAATTGTGCTATATGCATCTAGGGGAATATTACTATTATTATGAATGCAGAGAAGCATTAGAAGCTAAAAATGAAAATTAAATAAGCAGAATCAGAAAAATAGTGAACATAGTGACTGACAATGTAAAAAGGAAAAATCAAGATGAAATTATAATAATCAAATAATTTATATTGAATGTATCTATGAATTATCATATAACAATATGAAATTATAATAATCAAACTTGACCCCAAAGAAAAGATAGAAGTCATCTCATTTACTTCTTTGTAGAAATGGGGAACAATGAAACTGCAACTATCAGTCTTCTTTGATACATTGATTTATTTTGCTGATCTGGGCATTTCTCTCCTTTTTATTCTTTGTCATAAATTTTGACTCTTTAACAAAGAGTAAAATATACTTGGAAACTTAAGGGATGTACAAACAAAAGATAAGATACAAATTAGACCTGTGATATTGCTGATACATGGAACTCCCAAATGAGGAAACTCCCTCTTCCAAGTCAGGTATATTTATACCTTCTCTGTAACTTATAGCCTAAAAGGATTGTTTGGGTTCAGCAACTTTCCCAGGGCATATCATTAGTATCATTCAGTGATAGAGTTTGAATGAGGTTTTTTTTCACTTCAAGACCAACTCTCCATCTATTCCATCTGTGGTATCAAACCTAGACAGAAATGAAAGTCACTAATCTGTACATAAGAAGACATACATAAGCAACAGTATTTACTTAGTTTTAAAATGCAATGTTATCAATGTTTTATAGTCTTTTATTTATTTTGTTAAATATTTCCAAATTATGTAGACATGTATGATCTTTTCACACACTAACTGTGTAACCACTTAAAGTCCTGTCTGCCTCTATTTTCTCAATTGAAAAATGGAAATAAAAAAAGCATCTATATCCCAGAGTTATGGTGAAAATCAAATTAAATAACATTTGTAAAGTGCTTAGCAAAATTTCAGGGACAAACTAGGAATTTAATACTTATTCCCTTTTCTTCCTCTGAACTGAAATGAAACAGTACTTCCCTCAAGAAACTTACCTTCTATCATTATCTATCATCCTCCTTCCAAGCATGCATCTCTCTTTTTCCTCCTATACTCTTTCATTCAAGCATCCATCACATCTGGCTAGGTTACTCCCAAACCCATATCTGTAGTACCAATATAGGTACTGAACTCCATTACTGCATCTTTAGCTACTCAGTGGACATCTCCACATGGACATCCTGATTGTACCGCAAACTCAACATATCATCCTCTCTTCTCCCCACTATCTCACTATACTTAACCAAGTCCTCATCCAAATTTCCCTATTAATGTTGAGAATATCATCCTCTTCCCAACATTCAGATCTGAAAACTCAGAACCATCTTTGGCTCTTCTTCAGGGGCAATGTATAGTCAATCAGTTGTCAAGTCTTTTGTGAAGATTCTACCTTCATGATACCTTTCACCTCCATCCCTTCTACCTATTCATACAATCACAACCTTAGCTAAGGTATTCATCACCTTTCACCTAGACTATTAAAATAGCTTCCTAATTGGGCTCTATATCCAATCTCTCCCTTCCCAATCCATCTGCCTAGTTACCAAAATAATCTTCTCATGGCACAAGTCTGCTAATGTCACTTAACCACTGAAAAAAAAATTTAATAAGATTCTTTCTTGCCTTTAAGATAAAATGCACATATTAGAATTTATGATTTTCCACAAATTGGTTCCAAACTATCTGTTTTTTAAACTTATTTATCCAGCAGATTTATATGAAAGAAAATGTTAACTTACATAAAATATCAAAGTAAGAAGCTTCACAGGGGAAGATAAGACAGGAATATCTTCTCTTACCCAAGCCTAGCAAAGAATGCCAGTCATAGTTTTCTTAATATGCCATGCTATGTCAAGAAGCCCTGTGGACCTAAGGAACATTTCTTTGTGAATTAGGAATTTTGGAATTATTTCTATCTTCTGTACATCTTTTTTTTATTAAAAGCTTTTTATTTGCAAAACATATGAGTGATTTTTCTACATTGACCTTTGCAAAAACATTTTTTTGTTCCAAGCTTTTCCCCTCCTTCCCCCCACCCCCCTCCCCTAGATGGCAGGTAATCTAATACATGCTAAATCTGATAAATTATATGACAAATCCAATATATGTATACGTATCTATACAATTATCTTACTGCACAAGAAACATCAGATCTAGAAAGAGAGAAGAAAAAAAAACCTAAGAAGGAAAACAAAATGTAGAGAAATATTCACAGAAAGCATTAAATTGCTATGTTGTATATCTTTCTTTTACTATGGTTTTCATTATATTAAATATAGTTTTATGACACTTTATGGCTATTCTGTCTAACATGCTATCGGTGCTTAATAAATTGCCAGCCTACTCTTCTAACCTTATTTCACATTGCTTATATTCTATATATTCTATATTTTATATTCCAGTCACCATCTCCCACCTTCCCAAGCAATTCTTGATATCCAGAAAATATTTCCTTCTCATTCTTATCTTTTAGATTACTTCCCATTGTTCAAGGATCAAGGATATTCCTCAAATAGTTGCAGTTTGCGGAGCTTTCTTGTACTCCCTTCCCTACCTATTTCATATTTACTAATATGTATATGTTATATCTCCACATAGAATGTAAGAGCCTTCAGGGCAGACACTTATTTTTGTCTTTGTTTACCTAGGGACTACCATAGTAAAAATGTAATTATTTTTAAAGCCATAGATATTTATTGGAAATCAGAAATAATTCTCTAACAACAATGGCAAACATTTCCCCAAAATTTCAGTTACCAAAATCCAATATGGAATTTCTATTACTAATAATGCCTAAGAATAATCAACAGACGTCTTTAAAAAGGAGGAAAAGACCTAGTTGTACAAAAATATTTATGGCAGTTCTTTCTATGGTTGATAAGAATTGAAATTCCCATCAATTGGGAAATGATTAAACAAGGTATAGTACATAATTATAATGGAATAGTACTGTGCATAAGAAATGACAAGATAATTTCAGAAAAACTGGAAAGATTTATAAGAACAGATGCAAAGTGAAGGGAGTAGAACCAGGAGAATGTTGCCCATGGTAACAACCATATTGTATGATGAACAGTTGTAAATGATTTAGTTATTCTCAGCAATACAATGATCTAAGACAATCCCTAAGGGCTCAGGATGAAGGATACCATCTGATTCCAGAGGAAGAACTAATATGGTCTGAATATATTCTGAAGCACACTATTTTTCGCTCTCTCTGTCTCTGTGTGTGTGTTTCTCTCTCTTTTGGGGTTCTTTTTTATTAGAGTCTTCTTGTACAAAATGACTGATAGAGAAATGTTTTACATGATTGCACATGTACACTTATATAAGATTGTTTATTGTCTCAGGAAAGCAGGGAGGGATAGATTTTGGGACTCAAAACTTTAAAGTAATGTTAAAAAAATTATTCTAACATGTAATTGGGGCAAAATAAAATATTACATTAAAAATAGCTTACAGAACAATGTTACATGATTTAGGCATTTCCCTGCATATGGGAAAAATATAAGAAGAGGACCTCTTAAAATCCTTTCAATGATTCTATGAAGGACATTAATATATAACAAGGGCATGTTTTTTTCTAATTTCTTTTAGAAATAAGTGAGTCCCAATGAACTACATAAAATAAATCTGAAATATCAAATAGGTAAGAAAAAAGATTTTAGTTTTTTTCAACTGTTTTATATTCTAGAAAAAGGCAAACTTCTATTACAAAAACACATGGCAAGAGTAAACATAAACTAATATGTTTACATAGAAAAATCCATATTCACTCAAAAAGTTATGTTTGAATGTATCCCCAATTACATCCTCTTTATCGCACATCACAAACTATATTTAATTTTTCAGTTAAATATCGTGACAGTAAGAACATAATAAATGCTTTCTCACTTATTTTGAGTTAGTAAGTTTTCCCTATGGTCTTCAATTTTAACATTAGGCTAAGAGACATAGTTTCTCAGTACCATAAACAGTTCTTACTTGAATTTAACCATAGTTAGGTGGTTCTCACCACAAAATCTCTCCCAGAACATTCCCAATATTTGGTGTTTATTCAGTTTCCCCAAGTCTGTTGTAAAAAACCATTAATGACTCCATCTTGGTGGGCCATAGTTTCAACTTGAATCATGCTGGGACTGGGATTAGTTAGGGGTTAGTAGGGGATAGTTGCTTCAACCTTTTTCTTGAATTAAATTGAATCTTCCTCTTGGGAAAACACATTCTCTGAAGAATTAGAGCTCCCTTTGACCATTTCTGCTATTGTGTCGTGGAGTTAACTCTGCAGTAGACTTGCAGGGATGAGTCTAACTGTTCACAAGTTATCTATTAACAAGCCTCAAGTCCAAATGATATGTCTTTGAGAGAAAGCTTTCTCATAGGGCTGGCATGAAGTAGGATTGGGGTCTTCTACAGTGACTTTCTTTATAAACCACAATATTCTTAAGGCATCTACTTTCTCTGGATTAGCTCTGCCTCATCTCACAGACAATACTTATCACAACCTGGTTCTTCTCAGTTATCTTTGTTCTAATACATCAAGGGAATCCATGATCTTAGCAGTTGAGTGGTTCACTGGATAGATATCTGGCCTTGGAGTCAGGAAAACCTGCATATAAATTCTGCCTCAGACACCAACTAGTTGAGTGACTCGGAGCAGCCTTTCTGCTTCAGTTTTTTGTGAGGATCAAAAGAGATGCATGTAAAATACTTTGTAAACTTTAATGGGCCACATTAGGTGAGGTTAGGGACTGAATCTGTGATTTCATTAGCACAGAGAAGTCTCAGATAAGGAAACTATCTCTATCAATGCAAGCCAACACTTTTTCCACCACTTGGAATCTTTAAAAATTGCCTGTAGCACTCATACAGGTTAAATCATTTGCCCAGGGTCTCATAGCCAGTAGGTGTCAGAAATGGGACTCAAATTCAGACCTTTCTGAGCCTCTAGGTGGTAGCAGTGAATAGAGCATTGGACCTGGAGTCGGCAGAATCTGAGTTCAAATCACTCCTTAGACACTTACTGTGACCATTGACAAATAATTTAATCTCATTCACCTAAGTTTCCTCAACTATAAAGTGAACATACCAATGGTACCAACATTACAGTGTTGCTGTGAAAATCAAATGAGATATTTGTGAACCACAAGTTAGCACAGTGCCTGGCACATAGTAGGCATAGTAAAGCAAAGACTTAAAGGTGGTATTTAGTATCTACTGATAAAAATATGCATGATAAGATCTCAATCAATAAAAACTTATTAGGCACCTACTATGTGCTAAGTATAGTGCTAAGCATTTGGGATACAAAAACAAAAATAAATATCCCCTCATCTCAAAGAGTTTATATATTCTGCTGGGGAAGGAACAAATGTTTGTTTTCTTCCTTCCTTTTTTCCTTCTTTCCTTTTTTCCTTCCTGCCTTCCCTTTTTCCTTTCTTCTTTTCTGTCTCCCTTCCTCCCTCCCTCTCTCCTAACCTTCCCTTCTTTCCCTTTCTCTTCCTTCCTTCTTTCTTTGCTTCCTTTTTCCTTCCTTCTTTCCTTCCTGCTTTCCTTCTATACAACCCCTCCTTCTATGAAATTAAGGATCTTATTTAATAGACTCTACAATATTCCCATATGAAATCAACACATCAGTGTTTACCATTTGCAGGAATTCCTTCTTCCATTTTGATTCTTCTGAACATTTTCCAAGACAATGGATCACATGAGGTGGGTCTATACTTCCCTATTTTATGTTTTACTTTATTATCTTTATCAAGAGGCATATAGGTCAAGGGTTACCAGTGTTTTCTTTTTTTCTTAAACATATCCATTTACTTCCAATAAGGCAAAAGAAGTAACAGCACAGGAACTCATATAGTAAACCAAATACAAGGATAATATAACTATATATAACACTAGGTAACACTTGTCCTCCAATATATTCAACATCTATGGAGAAATGTGTCCTACCCAGAAACTTGGTAAGGAAACATATAAAGGAAGAAAATGCATGTTCTTGGGCTGCAAACCTATGTCATTGGTCCATTCAGTGGCATCTACTAATGCTTTCTTGATGACTTTTTATTGGTAATAATAAGGTCTTTGATATTTTCCAAAAATTTTATTTCCTTATCTCTTTTAGATATCTTAAGGACTTTTCCCTCAATGTCCTCAAAATTGTATTGCCTCCAACACAGATTCTATATTGGTCTAATTGAGATGTTTTTCCTATCTTTTTCCCCCATGGTGTCATTTCTAATTATTGGTAGAAAATATTAGAAGTCATGATATTAAAACCAGAATGTAGTGATTCCTTTGTCACTGATGGAGGAATGGGGATAAATTTGTTGTAGAAACCATTATGGATAGTTTTCATTTTTCAACTGTTAATTACCTTTCATCCAATTTTACTCTCAAGTGACTTTGGGATATTCTGGCTTAATTGACTTTCTTGCCAAACTTTTTGAAAGTGGGTTTTGCCTTCTACTACCTGTTGCTGTTTTATTAGGGAATGCTGCTTATAATCCTACACCATCCTCTGATGCGCAATTTTTCCAATTAACTTAAATTTTAAACTAGTGTTGCCCTTCTTTGCCATATTTCTTCATTTGTCAAGAAGGTCAAATGTTTTCTCACTGATCTAGTCCTAAAATAAGTTAGTTCTCATCATTGTTTATTCGCTGTCACTACCTTACATAGTGAGTCTTTGTAAATACTTGCTTTCCCGTTTTCCAGTTTGTAGCCAATTATACATTGTCTTCTTTTGTTTGTTCTTTTAATTTGATATTGATTTTAATCTTTGCCTTAACAAGTAAATTGCTTGACTTTACACAAAAAATGCTGATTTCAAAAGGACTCCCACGTAAATTAGCAATTGTTTCCTTACATATTAAAATATGTGTTTATTGTTTCAGTTGTGTCCAACTCTTCATGATCCCATTGAGGGTTTTCTTAGTAAAAATACTGGAGCTCTTTATCACTTCCTTCTCCAGCCCATTTTACAGATGACAAAACTAAGGCAAATAGGGTTAAGTGACTTTCTCAGGGTCACACAGCTAGTAAGGGTTTGAGGTCACATTTGAACTCAGGACTTCCTGACTTAAGGTCAAGATGCTCTATCCATTGTACCTAGCCAATTTCATTTCTTAGGATATTATTTAGGATTCAGTGCTTCCCAATTCTCTTCATGAAGAAAGTATTTATGATGTATAACCATGACTTCTCTATAGTCTAAAATTCTTTATTCTCTTTTTTTAACTTGTAAACTACATTATGCTATTTAAAGAGAGACTTAAAAATACATGGGTATGTATTGTAAAAATATGTGTGTATATATATTCATATGTGTGTATAGGTTTCAGGGTGTTCTTTTGCCATCTATCACTATGCCCACCTTTGCACAGAACTCATCAAATTCTAAAATATATTGATTTTATTCTGAGAGTCAAATTTTTCATAGTTTCTCTACTGCCTCATCCTAGAAAATAGGTATTGGCATATAAATTGCAATTATTTTCTTGGCCAACTTTTTTGCAAATGTCTATCATGAACCCTGCAATACATGATGACCAAGTGTTCCATGAAATGATGTTTTCAGTTGTCATTGGACACACAATATTAAAAACCTGTTATTTCCTTTCAATTTGCTTTTCTATGAAGAACCTATGAGTCATTCTTCCACTTAACTTCAGCTTAATTTTGTCTTCTTGTTTCATTTTCAGTGAGAACATCAAGCTTCACTTGCTACATAAATACAAACTAATATTATAGTGAATGAGTCTTTAGTGTTGAGGCCCAAATGAATTAAATTATTTATCTTATGAACTCCTTTGTCAATCTAGTAAGGCCCATGTATCCCTTCTCAGGATAATGTTTTTAAATATGTAAAATAAAATATCACGAATATGAAGAAAACAAATTGTGTTGAATTACCAAATCAATTATATTATCAATTTTTAAAACAGCTTACAGAACCCAAGTTAAGAACCTCTTACCTAAGGATATTAAAAACAGTCAAATATGTAGAAATAATTAATGTGAGTACTTTTCATTCTCCACTTTAAAAAAGCATTGATAACTGGAAAAAGTTCCAAAAGACTTGAAAATGTCTAAAAGATTTTTAAAAGCTGAATAGCTGAACCGAGAAATGAGCAATTTTAAAAAGGTTTAATCTTTGAAAAATTCTAGGATGATTAAATGGATAATTGTGACCACTTGGGGGATGGGAAAGGTGGCTGCCAAAAATAAATAGAATTTATTTAAAACAAGTTACACCAAATTAATACCACTGTTTTTACTTTTGTTTTTGTTCTTGATAAGGCTGGATAATTGAAAGAATGCTGTTTGACATTATATCTTGATTTTTGGAAGGAAATTGACAAAATTTGTCATTTTTTTATGAACAAGATAGAAGAATGTGAAATGGATAATGTGATACATTTGTAACCAGTAGAACAACCATGTAGAGTGTTAAAAGAGGATTGTTTAAAGGATTGACATCTGAATAGAGGGAGATTTCTGTTTCTTAGGAAATGAAGGGATATTTGATGACTGATTGTTGTTGATGTTTGTCCTTCCTTCTTGAAGAAGATCATGACATCATGGAGGTGATGCCATGACATTTAAGTAAATTGGATTTGAATGAGGGAGATCTGTGCAAGATCACCTGCCTCACTTTCCCCTTCAGAGCCAATTAAACAGAAATTATACAGTATTGTGGAAAGAGTACCCAGCTGACATCCAAGTTCACATATTGACTTCCATTTGGTAAATCTGTGACCTTAGACAAATCCTTGATTTCCTTGTGTATACAATGAGGCAATCCCTGCTCTGCTCTGCCTACTTCCCAAGTTAATATGAAGCTCAGATAAGATAGAATATGTTAAGGTTTCTCATAACCTGTAAAACTTTACACAAATATGATATGGCATTTTTAATAATAAATCCATATTCTCTTGCAAAACAAAATAAAGGCAAGAGAGGAAAAAGTAAGATACAGTAAGAAGCATAATTATTGTTGAAGTAAAAATAGCTTCACATTGGGTTTAATATCTTCTATTAGAGTTACAGTTTATTATATAAAATCACTTTCGGCTACAAGGAGAGTGATTTGTGAAGCTGATACAGTGACACCAAGGAAAGAGAAGAAAAATAGAGATACAGTGAAAGAGACAGGAAGATAAAATAGAGATAAGGCAAAGAGAAAGACAGAGTTCCAAGAAACAGAAATAATCTGGTAGCTTTTATTCCTTCTCAGGAGAAGTCCAAGCTGCACTTTTGGTTTAACAGATCTAGTAACATTTTCAAAACTATCAACTTTTGGCTATTTTCTTTCCCTTCCACTGCCCTTCCCCATTGTGGGGGAGAATGAGGAAAGAATTCTAACAAATATGCTTGGTCAAGCAAAACAAATTCCCTCATGTCCAAAAATAAGTCTCATTTCTGTCAAGAGATGAGAAGCATTCTTCATAGGTCCTCTGTACTCTGCTGGTCCATGTGCTGCTCAGAGTTCTTAAGTCTTTCAGAGTTTTTCATTTGCTGTGGTTGTAGATGTAGCATAAATTGTTCTGTTGATTCTGCTTACTTCACTCTGTACAAACCTTCCCAAATCTCTGGAACCTTTCATCATTTCTTATAGCACAATAGTATTCCATTATATTATATGCCATAATCTGTTCAGCCAGTCCCCAAATGATGGGTACTACCTTAGTTTCTAGTTCTTTGTCATGACAAAAAAAAAAGCTTCTATAATTTACTTTTGTAGACATGAATACTTTTCCTCTTTCTTTATTGAGTCTACAGGCTTAGTAATGGTAAAATGGAGAGTAACTTTTGGAGGAATAGTTTCAAACTGATTTCCAAAATGACTAGAGAAACTCAGTTCTAAGATCATGGGTTTTTTTCATCGCTGATGGACATAATAATCAGATCATATTTGGATGCAAGTTGATTCTGTCAAGACTCCCCAAGTCTTTGGTGCCATAGAGTCTGCCCAGATGACCCATCACTCCATTCTAACTGTAGCTGCCATCTTTGACCAGAGACATCCAATGCTGCCATTTCAGCTAACTCCTGCTGTTGCTATTACCTGCCTTACTCCTTTCATCCTCTACTTTTGCCTTCTTCCTTTTTTCCTTTAGCCAGCAACCCACCATGACCAATGCAGCTTGTTAATGAGATATATAACATTAGCAAAAAACAAATCTAAGGATACTCTCTTTATTACTTCAGGAAAAAAATGCAGCTTTCTGAGAATTGGAGTCAGGAATTAAGTCTGTGTGGCTTAGTGGAATAGTTGGAAACCTGGATTCAAGCAAATTTCAGCTCAATTCTCCCCTCTGACACATATCAGATGGGTGACCAAGTGCAATTCACTTAATTTCTCACAGTCTCAGGTTTCTCATCTGCAAAATGGGGAAAATAATGCACATATGATCCCCTCACATTGTTGCTATGGGGGCTCAAATGATATAATGTGTCTTAAGTGTCATATAAATGTCAGCTATTATTATCATTATATAATTTCCAGTGGGGATGGGGAGAATGAGAAATAAGTTTTTCCTTCCCCCCCAAGAACATTTTTTTAAATTTTTTGCATGAAATTAAAATATTGGAAAATTTTTAGGCTGGGGTTAGTTTTAGAAGAGTGACTTCATTGTTATTTAAAAGATATTAATTTGGGGCAGCTAGGTGGCGCAGTGGATAGAGTATCAGCCCTGAAGTCAGGAGGACCTGAGTTCAAATCTAATCTCAGACACAATATTTCCTAGCTGTGTGACTCTGGGCAAGTTACTTAACCCCCCCCCCAATTGCCTCGGCAAAAAGCAAAAAAAAAAAAGATATTAATTTACTGTGATTTGGCATTTGCTCACCCTGAAATGATTACTAAGATATGTGCAATTAGACTCAAATATATAAGAATTCAAGCCATTCTCCAATTGACAAATGGTCAAAAGATATGAACAGACAATTTTCAGACGAAGAAATTGAAACTATTTCCAGTCACATGAAAAGGTGCTCCAAGTCACTATTGATCAGAGAAATGCAAATTAAGACAACTCTGAGATACCACTACACACCTGTCAGATTGGCTAAAATGACAGGAAATGATAATGATAGCTGTTGGAGGGGATGTGGGAAAACTGGGACACTGATACATTGTTGGTGGAACTGTGAACGGATCCAACCATTCTGAAGAGCAATTTGGAGCTATGCTCAAAGAGTTATCAAACAGTGCATACCCTTTGACCCAGTAGTGTTTCTACTGGGCCTATATCCCAAAGAGATTTTTAAGGAGGGAAAGGGACCCACATGTGCAAAAATGTTTGTGGCAGCCCTTTTTGTAGTGGCAAGAAACTGGAAATTGAAAAGATGCCCATCAATTGGAGAATGGCTGAATAAATTATGGTATGTGAATGTTATGGAATACTATTGTTCTGTAAGAAATGACCAACAGGAGGATTTCAGAGAGGATTGGAGAGACTTGCATGAACTGATGCTGAGTGAAATCAGCAGAACCAGGAGAACATTATACACAGCAACAAGACTATACGATGATCAATTTTGATGGACATGGTTCTCTTCAACAATGATGTGATTCAAACCAGTTGTGCTGCGATGAAGATAGTCATATACATCCAGAGAGAGGGCTGTGGGAACTGAGAGTGAACCACAACACAGCATTTTAACGCTTTCTGTGAATATTTCCATGCATTCTGTTTTCCTTCTTAGGTTGTTTTTTTTCTTCTTCTCGTTCTAGATCTGATGTTTCTTGTGCAGTAAGATAACTGTATAGATATGTATACATGTATTGTATTTGTCATATAATTTATCCTATCTAGCATGTATTAGATTACCTGTCATCTAGGGGTGGGGGTGGGGGGAGGGAAAGGACAAGCTTTGGAAAAAAAAAGTTTTTTTTTTTTTTTGCAAAGGTCAATGTTGAAAAGTCACTCATATGTTTTGCAAATAAAAAGCTTTATTAAAAAAAAGATATGTGCAATTAGAAGATTTAAAGAACCATCAAATTATTATAATTCCTATACTTTGAAGAGAAGTAGTAGAGCAAATTTCTTGAAGAGAAATCTATGATGAATTTATTTCTCTAAGGGGGCTTCACCATTGACAAGAAAAGGCAAAAATTTACCATATTTTTCCCTTTATTTTTATATTGGGACTTTGGACTTAACAAAAAGCAATGGCATTTTGAGTCTCCAAAACATGGCTGGTTATAACACCCCCTCAGAATTCTAGGGGTATGCCTGGATAGCTTGGGATTTTTTAACAGCTTGAATCCCCACTCAGTACATTCCCACATTGTGGCTAACAATTAGTTTTCAGGGAGTTCACATCTATCGATATGACACATCCTTTGTGTCAAAGGAATCTACGACACAAAAATAATCAAGAATCCTTCTTCTAGCTCCAAAGTCAATATAGGAAAGTATAAAGGCAAGATTAGACAATGAAAATTTACTTGCCAGTCCCAAAAACATCTATTGTAAAAAATCATTTAATATCATTTAGTCCAAATATCTCCTGGATATCAGTAGATACAACTGATAGCATTAATTATTTTTACAAGAAAGAGGTATTTCCTGAAAAGATATAGAAAACACAACCATCTCCAAAACATATCCCCACAGACCTTGGGAAAAATAGGCTCAAGCTTTAAGTGGTGACTACAGAACATTTCTATCACACTTTCAAGTGTGCATAGATAATGGAACTCCCTGCTGACAGAGCAGAGTTGCAAGATGAATCCACTATGAGGAAGAGTCAAGAAGGTTACTCCTCAGGATTAACTCCTTCCTCCAGAAATTTATAATAGTTCTTTTTTTCCTCATTACCAGAAAAGAGAAACAGAGATCAAGTTTCTCTGTTTGAGCTTTTTGTGTGCACTCTCAGTAGCCCACTTAAAACACTTTTATTTTTCATTAGATAAAAAGTAGATGAGAAAAAATGACCAAAATACTATGATTCAGAGTCAGGGTGCATCTATTATAGACCATCAGACATTTCTAAAAGCAAGCCCACCAAACTTCCTATGTATTTTAACAGTATACATGTTCTCAGGACTGGCCAGTAGATTTCCATTGTCTAGTTCTGCCTTTATACTTTCCTACATTCCTAAAGGAATTTTTGTGTCATGGATTCCTTTCACAGTCTAGTGTTGTTTCTCTCATTAAAATGTGAACATTTTTTGGCTCCAAGTACTTAGCCCATTCCTGAAAAATATAAGTATTTAATGAATGTTTATAGACTGACTGGCTGACAAATATCCTTACTCAGAATTATGTTTTTAAATGTGTAAAATAAAATACACAAGTTATGAAGTAAATGAATTATATTGAAATACTGTTATCAAAATTTTTTAATTTGTTTAAAAATAAATAATAATTTTAAAAAATACTTCATGGGTCCTAATTTAAAAACAAAGATGATTCAAGTGTTCTTATTCTTCTGACTAGGTCTCAAAGAGCTGGCATTAGATTAGCTACAAAGAGTCAGCTTATTTCTTTAGAATTTAGGGACAAAGAATTTATTTGCTATTTGTTCAAAAGATTTACCACACAGAGGAGAAAATCCTTCTAAAAGTTTGGAAGCTGAAAAAGATTTAATACATGACTCTTCCTAGGCCTCTTAGAATTTAGATCCAAAGGAGCCAAAAATATACTAAAAAAATGCTGGAAGTTAAGAGCCTAAGTGTATCTGAATTAAGAATATTAAATACTATTTCTATTTTATTTACTTATTTTCATATTCTGTGCAAATCATTCTCCTACTCCAGAGTCAAACTATGGTGTGGAGTTGACCTTGTGTTGTTATAAACAATGCCCACAGTGCCCCATCTCTGGCATTGTCAAGCTGGAACAATTCCAAAATCAACACTACTAATGATTAGTTGAAGTTTGAAGAAGCATCACTATATTGGCAGCTATGAGTTGATGACTGTTTTGGCTTCAGCAACTCTTCAAACCATCTGCTGAAGTGTGGAAGGGTTGATGTCTTTGTGAGGAGAAAATACCACATATCATCAAATACTAAAATATTTTAAATCATTATTAAATTCTTATTTATCCAAAGTTCTCTGGCAAAATATGTGTGTACTAGGTGTTAAGATTTGGTGGTATTTAGGAATATTAACAGCACTGATTCTATTTTGTCTTTAACTACCATTTTAAAAATTTTTTATTAAAGTTTTTTTAATTACAAAGAATATGCATAGGTAATTTTTCAACATTGACCCTTGCAAAGCTTTCTGTTACAAATTTTTCCCTCCTTCCCCCTACTTCCTCCCCTAGATGGCAGGTAGTCCAACACATGTTAAATATGTTAAAATATATGTTAAGTCCAATGTATGTATACATATTTATACAGTTATCTTGCTGCACAAAAAAAATGGATCAAGAAAAAAAATCTAAGAAAGAAAACAAAATTCAAGCAAATAACAATGGAGAGAGTGAGAATGCTATGTTGTGGTCTACACTCAGTTCCCACAGTCCTCTCTCTGGGTGTAGATGGCTCTCTTCATCACTGAACAATTGGAAATTGTTTAAATCATTGTTTAACTACCATTTTAAACTCCCTGGATTGAAGACCCTCTACAAAAAAAAAATTTATTTTCTCTATTTCCTTTTATCTTTTACAGTGTTAATTTGAAAGTTGACCATTGGAGTTCCAATGGTCTTGTGATAAAGAGAGCCATCTGCACCCAGAGAAAGGATTGGGGGAACTGAGTATGGATCAAGACACATAGTATTTCACTTTTTTCTGTTGTTTGCTTGCATTTCATTTTTTCTCATTTTTTCCCTTTTTGATCTGATTTTTCTTGTGCAGCATGATAATTGTGGAAATATGTATAGAAAAATTGCACATGTTTAACATATATTGGATTGCTTGCTGTCTAGGGGAGGAGATGGGGAAAAGGGAGGGAGAAAAAATTGAAACACAAGGTTTTACAAAGGTGAATGTTAAAAATTATCTATGCATATGTTTTGAAAATTAAAAGCTTTAATTTAAAAAAGAGGGAAAAAAGAAAGTTGGTCACCAAGCTATTTTCTTTTTTCCCCTCTCTCTCATCAAAATGAAGAAAATAATTTTAATATGTGCTTGCACTTCTTTACTATAAGTTATCCCCAGGATGGGGGAAAAGCATGATTTGTAAATACTGCCCAATGAAAGCAGCATCTGCATACTGGGCTCAGTGCTAACAGTTTGATGCACAAATGAGGCTAATGTTAAATGGTTGTTGAATGAATGACTAAAAAACCAAAAACATCTTTATGTTAAAGATTGTCTTCTTAATATAAAAACATTCTTATTAGGTGAATGAGAAAGACCATGCTGCAGAAAGGGCAAGTTGAACCTTGTAGCATTCATAATGCAATAATAGTCCTTCTACTTCAACTAGTTTATCCACATCAGCATCCTCACAAGGGTTTGCCTAATAGATAACATCAATAATTCAAATATTTCATGCAACTCTACCCAAAGTAGACTCAGTATATTCAGTTACAGATAAGATGATTCCTGAAACTCAGAAAGAATACACTAACTTTCAGAAAGGACAATTTATTTATCCTATTGGAACATTCCTTTCAATAACTAAAAAACACAAATAAGCAGGAAGTAGCTTAACTATTTCTATCATCATATATACTTTGAACAAGCTTTCTTCAAAAATAAGAATAACAATAGGGAATAGAATCTATTCTCAACACTAATTTTTAAAAATAAAGTATCAAAAAAGCAGAAATCAAACAATCATAGCTCAAAGACTGATTAAACAATTTTACAAGTAGTAAAATATGTATTCATTAATTTGGGGGATTTCCTCATTTTTCCTCAGTGAGTTAAAAAAGGGTACTTTTGCTTGGCATTAGGAAAGACACAAAGTTCAGAGAAAATAATTTCAAAAAAATTTTGTTACTGTATTATTTCTTCTAAGCTTTTGTTTATTTCTCATCAAATGGAGAAAAAGGCAATTTAAAGGTACTGGATTTTTTTAAAAAGTTGAGTAGTTTGTAACTCTACTTGTAATTAAAATTTAAATCATTTGTAAGTAAATTAAATTGATAGATTTGTGAAATGAATAAACTATACTTTTAAATTGAATATTCCAAATATGATGATTTTATAGGCAAGTCAAATTTTGTACCATTAATAAATGAACAAAAAAAATTTCAATCTGTCAAAAGTACTATGACAAAGAAGACTGCAAAAAATCCAATTCTTGTAGTGAAAAGTACTTGAACTCTGAGAAGAAAGGGAAAGAGAGGAGACTCTGGTGTTTCAGTCTCACAACTATCACCATGCCTGCATTATCTCCTTTGACCTTGATTGTATCCCTGTAAGGTAGGTGCTATTATTATCCCCATTTTACAGATGAAGAAACTGAGACTTGGAGAAATTAAATAACTCACCTCAAGATCAAATAGCTGCTAAGTGACTTCAAAGTCAGGTCTTTCTGATTATAAACTCAGGATTCTAATCACCATACCACCTATCTCCCTTATTTTATATAGGTTTGTATGTATATATATATATATATATATATATATATGTGTGTGTGTATATATATATACATAATTATTCTTATTTTTCTATCTGCTTTATTATCCTATGAAATAGGAGTACGCAAAAATACTACCAGAAACAACTTAAATCTAAACATACTTTTCCAGTGAAATAGCCTTCTACAAAAAACCTGTGTTCCTCATAAAAGAATGTTTTCCCTTTTTAGAGATAATTTTTAAATTGTATATATTTATACATTAGCATCCAAATAAATTAATATTGACCCGAAAAAGTTTATTTCATTCAGTCCTCCCCACTCTCCAAGTTTGGAAAAATATTAAGACAGGAGATGGCACTGGATGCTAATTAGTAATGGAGAACTAGGAAGACTTAACCCTTGGATACCTATCCAAATACAGCATCTGCCAGTATTCTCAGGCCCAGGCATAGTTGACACTTCAGCACCTTTGAAAGCAACTACAAGCCCAAGAGATAATTGTTCATAAGATGAGGTTCAAGGTTCTGGATGAATGGACAACTTCCACTGAAAATCTTAGCTCATCAATGCCCACCAAAGTATTTTTTAAGACTAACCACAGGACATATTAGTTCCAAACAAAGAATCCAATGCAGTAATTAGGACCCCATCTATATGCTTTCTACTCAGTAATATCAGTTTCTTCACTACTACCTATCCTACCTTCTGTACTCAAAACAAAGGCTAATCAGTGCTACCATTCCTGATGAGAACATGTCTATCAATTATCCTGTGACAATTTGTTAATCAATTCCCATTCTTTCTGACTTTCCTGTGATCCAAAACACTTCTTTCTCAACACAAATATTCTTGTTTCTTCTAGATAGTATATATATATATGCAGATATATACACATGTATGTATGTATATATATATATACATATATATAAATCTTCTCCTATTAAAATGTAAGCTTTGAGATTAGAGTCTGTCTTGATTGTACTTGTATGCCCAGGGCTTAACAAAGTGTCTGGTATATAGCAAGGATTTAATAATTACTTTTTCATTCACAGATGCAATTTTTTAAAGGTCATTGATTCTTGAACTAAACTGTTTCATTAGCAGAAATTAGTGTTGACAAATTGGAAAGCACATACAAGACAATTTAATAATTTTATTAGCATAAATGTGACATTAAAAAAACATTCTATTGATAAACACCTGTATGTAGAACCATATGAAGTCCAGACTTTTGATCACTGTCTCCTGGAGCATGCCATCTAAAGTCCAGAAATAATTTTGGGGGGCCGTGAAGCAGAGGAGTTTCTCATATTATGAAATATTGAGGAAGAGAATTTGTAGCAAAACTATATAAACAGGAACATATAGAAATACATGTAAGATTTTCTTTTTGAAGCTGTTTACAATTTCAGACCTGAATAAACTAAGCAAAGCACAAGAGGCAGGAAAGTGGAACAACACATTTAAAAGCTTATTTGGTGGCTCAAAGGGAGGAAGGGAAGAAGGTACTTCTTTTACCTCTGTGGATATTTTAGAAAAGCTAAATTAAAATAGATTTAAAGGGAAAAACAAGCACATTGAGTGATATACAAGCCCATGAAATGCCCAATATAATGATAATCAAAACAATAATTGTTTCCAGGAAGGGTATCAGATATATGAGATGCTAGTCATGCATAGAGTTAGGATTAGGAGAAAAATAGCCGTCTTCCTTATCATGCCTATTACTCTGCATTATAGTACATAGGACAAAATGCTTCAGAGTCACTTTGTTGTTGTTTCTGTTTTTTTTTAAATAAAAATAATTTAGTTAGCATATCCCATCCTTTGAAAGGAATAAAAAAATCTGTCTGACTTTTTTAAAAATGAATTTTAGTTAATCAGAGATTGATCACCTACTGTTTTCCAGACACTGAACTAGATACTGTGGTAAATTAAAAAGAAAAATTCAAGAATTTCATTTATTAAAACATCTGTAGCACTCTTAGCTCCTTTCAAAAAAGAAAGCTACCTCTGGTCCAGAAAAATAGAAAGATGGACAATGTCTGCTCAAAAATCTCCCCTCAATAAACCATCACCAATGTTTTGCTTTTATTAGACCAATGAAAAAACACATTAGTTCAAAACAAAAATAATTTATTCACATGTAATAAAATAAGTAATAAGAAATAACCCCTGCTCCAATATTTACAGGAAGTGCACTCTGACACTGGCTATCACATCACTATATGGGAACATTCTCATGATATCCCCATGCAGAGGTATATGTAAAGGGAGCATGTTTGGCCAAAGGGATAGAAATACAGAGAACAAACAAGACCAGGGCACACAAGTAGCTGAGAAATCTCATGACTCTTCCTGTAGGACTGAAGTCACAGAGAGACATCTTTCTTAAGTTGGAGTCCTCTGCTGTCTTCTCTCTGCTGGATGTCTTCCACTGCCTTCTCATTTACAACTTGTTGGCTTTAAGAGCTCTCTGCTGCAAGGGGCTGGTCTGAAGATGCTCTCTGTTACAAGCTGCTATCATGCACCAACTTCCTTATAAGATGAACTTTCTTCTACCAGCCCTATGGTTATCCTTAGCTCATTTATTATAAATGTTGCAAGTCAGCAGCTCCCAGCTACCAAAGAAGCCCTTTAACCATTTTAAAATCCCTCCTTGTAACTATTTTTTAATGGTTGTACTTCCTTAGGCTCAGTTTTTTAGATTCTAGTGTCCAATTGATGGTGTTAGAAAATTATTTTCAGTATCTGTCATACTCTTAGTCATTAGTCTGAACTACTTCAAAGCATTCCAGAGACTCAGCAAAATGTTGAAGGACTAACAAAGACCTAGAGTGACAAGGTGGTTTTTTTTTTATCCTCAATTATGTCCCTGATTGTCACATAAATAAAGTTAGAGCAAGACCAAAAGGGTCAAGTGATTTTTATATAGTATTGACCCTAGTTCCTTTGTTCTACAATCTTGTCTGCAAAAAAATCATTGTTTTCCCTCCCTATCTATTGAATATTTATTATATGTTGAGCTCTATGTAAGGTGATATGGGGACCACAAAGAAGTGCATATGGTATAATATCAAATATCAAAAATAATATCTGTAATATCAAAAAGAATTTCTAATCTAACGGAAGATATAAGAAAGCAAAGACATGTAAAATTGCATAACAGTAATGTTAATTACTTGCATTTCCACAGTGCTCTAAATCAGTCAACAAGTCCTCTATTAGACCCTGCCTCCCATGTGTTAAGACAAAGGATATCATGAAAGGCAATAGAAAGTGAAAAAACATAGTTCCTGCTGCTCATATTTTAATAGGAGATATAGGAGTTATGAAGATATGCACATGAGCTATATGCAATGCAAATGAAAAGTGATTTCAGAGGGGGCATTAGCAGTACTTAGGTCGAGGGAAACCCTCTTGCAGAATGTAGGAATTGCCCTGAATCTTTTCCTCCCTTTTTTCTTTTATTTTTAATTTGTGGAATAAAACAAGCATTTCCATAACATTGTATAATAAAAAATTATTTAGTATAATAAAAAATATGAAACTGCAAATTTACTATGTACAACCTGCTATTCCTTTCAAGTATACAAAATTATCATGTAAATTTTTTTCTTCCTTCAACCTTTCTCATTCTAGAGATGGCTACCATTAGAAACAAGTAGGTGTGGGGCAGCTAGGTGGCATAGTGGATAGAGCACCAGCCCTGAAGTCAGAAAGACCTGAGTTCAACTCTGGTCTCAGACATTTCCTAGCTGTCTGATCCTGGGCAAGTCACTTAACCCCAATTGCCTCAGCAAAAAAAAAAAAAAAAGAAAAAAAAAGAAAGAAACAAATAGGTGTGTGTGTATATATATATATATATATGTACATATATAATTTTATTCATACTTCTATTTATGTTTTCTCTTGATGCAAATAGCGCTTTTCTTCATATGTCTCTTATAGTTAAATTGGGTATTTATAATAGACAAAATAACCTATTCACTCAATGTCATTCTTAAAATAATATTGCTGTTACTGTATACAATGTTCTCTTATTATGCCCAAAGGGCATAGATATTTTAATAATTCTGGGCATAATTCCAGAGTGCTCTCCAAAATGGTTGACTTATTTTACAACTCCACAAATAATGAATTAGTGTTACAATTTTTCCACATCCTCTCCAACATTTGTCACTTTCCCCTTCTATTATTTTAGCCAATGTTGCTCAAGCCAGTTGGAGCTGGTTCCAGCACACCCCTAACCACTGCCTCTCAATCTAATCCTTATAATAACTATGTGAAGTGACTGCTAACAATATTGTTATCCCATATTACAAATGAGGAAACTGAAATTCAGAGAAGTTATATGACTTACTTGAGGTTATACAACAAGCAAGTTTCATTGCCAGAGAAACTCTCCTGACTCCAAGTCAATGTTCTTTCAACATTACTTATGGCAATTTGAAAACCAGCAAGAAGCAGAAGCTCAGACATTTCAGCCAAGCTCAGTCTACATGGTTCTAGAAGGATTCATGATTTGTTTTATTCCATTGGAAAGCAGTATTTGTTAATTTGTTTTAAAATGTGTTTATATCACCTACCCTATTCACTAACAAATATTTGGGTTAATTAGATAAAGAAAGTAAAAAACTATCTGCCTTTTAAAATTCAATTCAATTCAACTTTTTAAAAAATTTCCAACTCTATACAAGGCATGTTGTTCATGATAAAGAGAAAATACCAAAGGGCCATTTGCAATAATATACTTTAGAATCATTAGTGAAGGGACTCTAAAAATAATGGCCCATCTAAGAAGATTGTCAAATCTCTGGTTTTAAAGTAAGGGATGGTGGTGATGGAAAAGAACCAAAGGGAATAGAGAAAAAAACAATAAAAAATAAAGGCAGAAAAAGTATAAATGTAAATAACTAGGGAGAGGTCTATCCAATTCTTTAGCTGGCTGACTTTGTGGAACAGAATATAAAGAGCTCATTTCTTGCAAAAATAGCTGCTACATTTGAAAAACTGCCTGGTTAGGTGCCAGATTTTGTGCCAGATACCTAATCAAATTCATCACAGCATCAACACATAGCTCCTCACAGCCCTCTCAGTAATCTTCCTGCCATGTCCACTTCCTCTCAAGCGCTCTATAGAAGTGGCATGAGTTTCAAAAAGGACTTCAAAGCCAAGATCACGTTTAAAGGCAAAGGAACAAGATAAGATAAGTAAATGAAAATGCTTTCCTGCCTCTAACATTGTTTGAATATGGTTATGCAGAATCATTATGGAACCAGTGGAAATATTCTAGTTCTATGTGGATACAGGAGAATACTACTACCTTAAAACTGAAAACCCAACTCCTCCAAGATACAGAACAGCATGTGTTTTTCAGGGATAATGGATTTTTATGATAGTATTCTTCTAACAAGGTTTAAAAGTAACTGTACTAGAGTCTTATCTTTTTTCTCCTTAATATCAAAGGATTTTCTGAAGATTTGTTAACTCTAAAGAATGCTAGGGAGAAGGAGATGTTTTTATCCCCATTCTGCAGATAAGAAAACTCAGGCATGTTTAGCTGGTGACAAGAGCAATGCTACAGTCTGAGAAACATATCTTCCCTAAAGAAGGCCAAACTTATGATTCAATGCTCTCTCCATGATATTTCTGCAGAATTCCTGAGCTCATCAAAACCTTCTTCCATTGGGAAAAACATTATTTGAAAAGAAAGAACTGGTCACAACTAACAGTTCTGAAGTCAATGTCAAGTAGTTCAACCTAAGCTTTTGTAATTCATAATTTTAAAATAATTCCATAAATAACTGGGAAAAGGGGCAGTTAGGTGGCAAAATAAATGGACTCAACTTGATGGGTTCAAATCTGGTCTTAAATGATTACTAACTGTGTGACTCTGAATAAGTCACTTAAACCTGTTTGCTTTAGTCTTCATCTGTAAAATGATCTGGAGAAGAAATAGCAAGAAAACTCCACTAAGGATCATGAAGAGTCAGATATGATTGAAATGACTGAACAAAAACTGAGACAAATTAATTTGAGCCAGAGACAGAATTATTTACTATAGAGGCTCATAGATGGTTATAATTCTTTGTTGTTGATTCTTATAAGTGTGGGGAAACTCCCTCTTTCACTGCAATCTGCTATCATTCTGAAATGTAGTCTCTATGTTGCCTGGACAGAGAAAGATTAAGCCATTGAAGGAAGGGTCACAAAGTCCAGGGCAGAACTTAAAATTAAATCGTCCTTATTTTTAAGTCCAGCTCTCTGTCCATTATACAGATTGTCTCTTGTTGTGATTAACAGTAACTAGCTAGGTAGTAAGTTTAGTATTTTTATACTATTGAGAAATATAAAAATACTGAATTAAAATTTTGGATGCTTTAAATTTTTTATGTCCTAGAACAAGTTCCAATTACCCTTTATTAGGATTGACTGTACAATATTTTGGTTTTGCAAGTCAGACACTACCATCAACAAATTTCAATCCCTGTCTTTCCAACAGAGGGTATTCATTTAAGTGGTCTCATTTTCTTCCTATAGATTGTAAATGATGAAATTTGAAGTCTTTGACCATCAAGATAACAAGTATCATTTTGTTCTTATCATGGAATAAAGATAAAAGGAATAGGCAACATGGATGACAGAGTCAGAATCCAAAAAAAACAAAAAATCACAACCAGCTAGAATACTGAGCCAAATCTAATTGGATGAAACTTAAACAGGAAAATTTTTTAACTTGAAGTAAAAAAATTAATTTCACAAGTACAGGATGTGGGAGGTGTGGTTAGATAGCAATTCATCTGGAAATTATGTGAGGCATATTAGACTACAAACTCAATTATAAATCAACAATGTGGTGTGGGAGCCAATAAAAGCTAATGAGCTATTATGCTACATCAACAAAAGTACAGTGTCCAAGATTAGGGAGGTGATAGTCCCATTGAACTACTCTCTTGTTGCCTAATACCTAGAGTATTGTTTTTCCATACTGGGAACTACATTTAGGAAGGACACTGATAAGCTAGGGAGTTTCCGGAAGAAAGAAACAAGGAGGATAAACAATCTTGAGTTCATGCTGCATGAAGATTTGGTTGAAGGAACCAGAGACATTTAAAATATAGAAGAAAAAACTGAGGAGGAAACATAATTGCTGTCACTTTAGTGACTGAATGGAGGGTGGATTGGAATGGGGAGAAATCAGAGGCAGATAGATCCATCACCAAGCTTTTGCAGTATTTTAGGTATGAGATGATGAGGATCTGAATTAGCATTTGAGAAAAGTTGCAAAAGTCTGACCCTCAGTCAATCATATCACCATGAATACCTATAATTATAAAGGGTAGAATGCATTAAAAAGGATAAATGACTGAACATGACCTATCACTACTATTAAATTCAAATAATATTTCTAGCTGTTAATGTCTTAATCATTGTCAGCATACCCAAAGCACAGCATATTACTTTTTAGAGAAGTCAGATGACATAAATGGATAAGTGGCTTTGAAGTCAAGAAGGCCTGAGTTCAAATTTAGCTCAGACATTTTCTAGCTAAGTGATACTGGGCAAGTCACTTAATTTTTTTTTACTTTAGCTTCCTCATCTATAAAATGGGAACAATAATATTACCTACTTTACAGGGTGTTGTAAGAATCAAGTGAGATATATTGATCAGAGAAATGCAAATTAAGACAACTCTGAGGTACCACTACACATCTGTCAGATTGGCTAAAATGACAGGAAAAGATAATGATGAATGTTGGAAGGGATGTGGGAAACTGGGACACTGATACATTGTTGGTGGAACTGTGAATGGATCCAACCATTCTAGAGAGCAATTTGGAGCTATGTTCAAAAAATTATCAAGCTGTGCATACCCTTTGACCCAGCAGCATTTCTATTGGGCTTATATCCCAAAGAGATCTTAGAGGAGGGAAAGGGCCCCACATGTGCAAGAATGTTTGTGGCAGCCCTTTTTGTAGTGGCTAGAAACTGGAAAATGAATGGATGCCCATAAATTGGAGAATGGCTGAATAAATTATGGTATATGAATGTTATGGAATATTATTGTTCGGTAAGAAATGGCCAGCAGGACGATTTCAGAGAGGCCTGGAGAGACTTGCATGAACTGATGCTGAGTGAAATCAGCAGAACCAAGAGAACATTATACACAGCAATAAGACTATGTGATGGTCAATTCTGATGGACACAG
Source organism: Myrmecobius fasciatus (assembly GCA_023553655.1). NCBI lineage: Eukaryota > Metazoa > Chordata > Mammalia > Dasyuromorphia > Myrmecobiidae > Myrmecobius > Myrmecobius fasciatus. Next base: position 175,022 of record JAJPUD010003081.1, on the reverse strand, counting down.
TTCTCTTCAACAAAGAACTGTCTCAAACCAGTTCCAATTGTTCAGTGAAGAAAACCATATACACCCAGAGAGAGGGATATGAAATATGGATTACAATATAACATTTTCATGCTCTTTATCGATGTTTGCTTGCATTGGGTTTCCTTTCTCAGATATTTTTTGTTCCTGTACATACGATTGTTCTTGCATAGCAAGATAAGTTTGGAAATATGTATACATATACTCGATTTGTCAAGTATTTTAACATAATTAACATGTAGTGGACTTCCTGCCATCTAGGGGAGGGGAGGGGACTGGGGGGAAATTTGTAATGGAAAGCTTTGTAAAGATCAGTGCTGGGGAACTACCCATACATATGTTATGCAAATAAAAAGCTTTAATAAAAAAAAGAATCAAGTGAGATAAAAATTATAAAGCACTTAATAGTGTCAGCACGGAGTAAGTACTATATACATTTTATATTTGTTATTTTTATTATTATTAAAATATGACCTTAGATACTTTTTAGCTATTTTATAATATTCAACTTATATAATTTCTCTGACCTTCAATTTTTTATCTATTTTGTTGTTCACTTATTTTCAATTGGGATCTGACTCTGTGACCCCATTTGGGGCATTCTTGGCAAAGACACTGGAGTGGTTTCCATTTTCTCCTCCAGATCATTTTTATACATTAGAAACTGAGGCAAACAGAGTTACACTGGGCTGCCCAGGGTCACACAGCTTATAATTATCTGAAAATTGATTTGAGCTCAGGAATATGAGTCTTCCTGACTTCTGACCCAATATTCAATCCACTGTGCCATCTGTCTTTACCTTCCTCATCTACAAAATAACAATAATAGTAGCACCTCCTTTATAGGGTTGTTTTGAATATTAAATGAGATAACATGCTGAGTGCTTTACACATTTTAAGATAGTATATAAATGATAGCTATCATTTTTTATTATTTTCAGATAGGTATAATATTAAAATGCTTTTGTTTATTCTTCATTTCTGAAGCGGATCAATGACATTACAAGTGATGTCTTGACTTGTATTTAAGTGAAAAAGGGTTACATAAAACAGCCTCATTCTCTCTTCCAGAGACAAGTCCAGTGACAAGATAAAAGTCAGGATGACTGATGATGGCCCAGGATACAGTAGATCTTTGTTTCTTCAATTTCTGACCAAGTTCTAAACACTTCACAGCACCTGCTTCAGTCACCTTCATAACCATTGGGACAAATTGTCCTCATTGTCCCATTCTGCTGGGGAAAATCTTCACATGCTTGGGGTAGATATTTTCCTAGCTTACTGATAGTTTTTAGACCTATTGATTACCCTCAACCTTGTTTAGCCTGCCCACTGAAATAATTTTACTAGGGCATAGACACAATGTATGTTATAACTTCTTGGAACTACAGGGGAGAGTTGGGAAACACAGAGACACCATAAGAGGCTGAAGCAGCCCTGTAAAAAACTCAGCAAGCCTTCACACCAGAGGGGCTAGTCCCCTTGAACACCTCATACACCCATACATTAAAATAATATACAAATTAAATTTGTTGCCTCTCTAAAGTTATATGAAAAAAGAAAGAAATAGCAAATCCAAATAAAAATTATATTTTCTTAAGATAAAAATGTTCAAAAAATGCATATACAACATCTCAGATATTAAAAAGAGAACATATGGGTTGGATATTCTTAACAGGAAAATTTTTTGTCTAAAGAAAATTAACATTCTTTAAATTTTTTGGACTAAAGAAAATTAACACTCTTGAACTAGTTTTCATTTAATAGTAAAATTATTTCAATTTAATACAATACTTCGATTAATTATAATTTGAACATAATGTCACTGCATGTGTTAACTTTTTCTAAATAATGAATAGATTTCATTTTAGATGCACTATCTTTTTTTCTCACAGTATCAGGCAAAACATTTTAGTTTTATGTAGAAATCTCTTGGCTGCTTTACAACTTTTTAAGTTCTTTCATTGGCTATCTCAAATGGTCAACTCAACAATTTAAAGGGCAGGGCAAATATTATTATTCCCATTGGACAGATGAGGAAGCTGAAGTTTGAATGTCAAATTCTAGCAAGGGAATAGAACTGTGAACACAACCCAGACATCTTCTGACTCTTTTGAGAATACTTTTTACCTTGCCAACCAGTTTCTCACTTCATCTAGGAGAATCAACACAATTGGTCAATTTTTTTCTTCTGCAAAAGATGCTCTTTTCTAACAAGGAAGCTTAGAAATACCTTTTTTTGGATCTTTATCCCACTCCCCAGCAACTCCTCACATTTTGAAACCATGATTGATGCCCTGGCCTTTTGCCATCCCTCTTATCTCTCCCCAGTGCCCTGGGCTTTGGTAGAGGAACTTTCCCCTTGTCTTCTTGGAACCAGACCTCCAAACCACATCTCAGCTATGTCTGAACCATATCTCTATGCACTTCCTATTTCTCACTTCTAGCTCTCTTTGAGGTGTTGTCTTCCCCTATTAAGATGTAAGCTCCTAAAATGCAAGCTCCCAAAGAAAAGATATGAGAAGATACCCCCCATTATTTTGTAAAGATGTGAAGTCCACAGTTATGGAATATTGCCTATATTTTCATGCTTTCTCAATTAATTTCATTAATTTCTCCCTGTTATTCCTGATTTTTAAAATATTTTTAACTATATTAAATGGCTGGTGAGAGGAAGCAAATGAAAAAACATTTATTAAGTGCCCACTAGATGCCAAGAATTGTGCTAAGTGATTTATATTTTAATCCTCACAACAGTCCTACAAGGTAGGTGCTGTATCATCATATATATATACAAAGGAAAAATCTAAGATTGTGCCAGAAATTTCATAGAATCTGAGTTACATTTAGGCTTTTTTGTTGTTCAATCATTTCAGTCATGATGCCATTTAGGGTTTTCTTGGCAAAGATACTGGAGTGGTTTGCCATTTCCTTCTCCAGCTTCTTTTACAAATGGGGAAACTGAATGACTTGCCTCAGGTCACCCAGTTAATAAATGTCTAAGGCTAGATTTGAACTCAGAAAGATGAGTCTTCTTGACCTCAGCCTGGCACTCTATCCACTGGAGGATTAGAATCTCTGGTGTGTCAAGAAATCATTCCATAATGTCCTTTTTAAAATTAAGGACTAACACAATGTTATTATCATCCTTATTTTGCAGATGGAAAAACTGAGTCAATTAAATTTAAATGACTTACATGGGTAACATAAGTTACAGTTAGCATCTAAGGGTATATCTGAACTCAAGTCTCCCTAATTCCAGGGCTAACATTCTATGAACTATACTACCTAATTGGAAAAGAAGAGAGAGAAGGGAAATAATAGGAGGATGTACTAAGACAAATGTAAACATCAAAACTATCAATAACATTTAATTTTAGAAAAAAAAAAAGGATGTAACCTCTTTAATGACGAGGACTATCTTATTTGTTTGTTTTTGTGTCCACAGTATTTAGCACAGTGTCTCACTCATGGTAAATCTTCTTTTTTTCTTTCATTAGCCTGTTTTGTCTAAATGCAATGTCCAGATATTGGTCCATACACCATTCTAAGTGTATTTGATTTTTCAAGCCTTCTCACAGATTTAAGACATAAGAATTTTGGAAAAATTACTTAGCAAGCAAACTGAGTGATTCTCAATGCTGCATTTCCTGTTAAGTTTTTGATCTCCCTCAAAGCATCTGAATGAGAGGGGACATTGAATTTGAAACAGCACTACCAATCAATGCTATCCCTTGAGAATATAACCTGACTAAAAACAACTAAAGAAGCTCAGAATGCTTGATGAGTTGATTTTGTATTTGAAGGGAAATAGCATATTAGCATTTTCTCTAATTTGAGCAATTTTGCTTTTATGCATTTGCCTGGGTAAAGAAAAGTGGCAAGGGGAGAGGTTTTCTTTTTGTGTGTGTCCAGAATAGCTACTCAAATAATACCATGTTCCAACAGAATGGTAAAAAAGAAAATTAAAAGAATCAGCATAATAATATCCTGTTCTTCAATACACTTGATAGTTTCTACAAATCCATCACTTTGTTTTCTTTTACAAAGAAACATTGATCTTTCAAGGTAGGTGACAATTGTGTTCAGACACATGAAAGTAGCTAACCTACAAGTTTGGCATTACTTCATAGTTTTATAACCCAGAGAAGAAAACAACAAAGATTCCAAAATCATATGATTCTACTTAAGCAGCTGTTTCTCCAGATGTTATAGTTACATGGATGTTGTTTGCACATATTATCAACAGTTATAGAACTAGAAGTACAGGGGCAGCTAGTTGGTGCAGTGGATAGAGCACCAGCTCTGAAGTCAGGAGGACCTGAGTTCAAATCTGGTCTCAGACACTTAACACTTCCTGGCTGTATGACCCTGGGCAAGTCATTTAACCCCAATTGCCTCAGCAAAAAAGTAAAAAAAAAAAAAAAAAAAAAAAAACTAGAAATACAGTAATTTGCCAATGGTACCATGTTAGGTGTCAAATGAACTTTTTTTTATTTTTATTTGCATAACATATGTATGGGTAGCTCCTCAGCATTGATCTTTACAAAGCTTTCCGTTACAAATTTTACCCCTAGTCCCCACCCCTCCCCTAGATGGCAGGAAGTCCACTACATGTTAATTATGTTAAAATACTTGGGTGTCAAATGAACTTAAGAAATGCTCTTAGAAACATGAACATTCATTCATAAGAAATGCCCTCAGAATCACATTACCCACATCCCACATTCTTGATGATGTAAGAGCCACTGGTGAGTCACTGTACCATAAAGTCACCATAGGTGGCATAAAAGGGAAACAAAGGAAAGAATTGAAAAGAAAAGTGGAAGAATGTGAAATTTCTACTTTATTTGTTCACAATATGTACGCATAGAGGCAGATCATAATAGATTCACATATCTAAAGTTGAAAGGGACTTTAGAAGCCATAAATGAATAAGTTTTGTTGTTGTTCAGATGTTCTTTGTGATCCTATTTCAGGTTTTCTTGGCAAAGATATTGGAATGGTTAGACATTTTCTTCTCCAACTCATTTTACAGATGAAGAAATTGAGATAAACAGGGTGAAGTAAATCGTCTGGATTCACATAGATCCTATAGGTCTGTGACGATATTTGAACTCAGGTCTTCCTGACTGTAGGCTCAGAACTCCATCAACTACACCACTTACCTGCTCAAATGAATAAGTTTAGAACATTAATTAAACACTTACTATGTACCAACCACAGCTAAGTACCAGAAATATTAAAAAAAAAAAAAGTTCACGCTTTCAATGAGCTTAAATTCTAATAAGGAAGACAACATACATAGGAAGTAGTGAGAAGTGAAATAACTGAGATGGAGAATGTAGCAAAGAGCAATTGACTGATATGTTCTTTACCAGAATAATAGTATTGATTTTGTTACTGCAATCAGAGGTGAAAAAGGTAATGCATAAATAGAATGGAATGAATATGATCAGAACAGAACAATATGCTTAGTCTGGGTTGGTCTATACTTGAAAGACTCTCCCCAAAAAGGAGCCCTGAGCCAACAAACAAATTCTGGAGGACAAGTTCAATTTGGAAGAGGAAGTTGGAGCAAAGAAGCAAGCACACTATGAAAATAGCCAGAGAGCAAAATTTTCAAATTCAGAGAATTCTGAGGTCTAAGTTGGGCTAGACAGATGAGGAAACTGAAGCACAGGAAAATAATGTTAGAGGAATTATTTAAACTCAGATTTTCTCACTAGTTCTCTAGATTTAATCATGTGGTTAAAGAACAATAGGGGATGTTCCCAATAAGATCAGGAGTGAAACAAGGCTGCCCACTGTCACCATTACTATTTAATATTGTATTAGAAATATTAGCTTTGGCAGTAAGAAAAGAAAAAGATAAAAGGAATTAGAGTAGGTAATGAGGAAACCAAATTATGACTCTTTGCAGATGACATGACGGTATACTTAGAGAATCCTAGAGACTCAATTAAAAAACTACTAGAAACAATTCACAACTTTAGTAAAGTTGCAGGATACAAAATAAATCACATAAATCATCAGCATTTTTATATATTGCCAACAAAGTTCAGCAGCAAGAGATACAAAAAGAAATTCCATTCAAAATAACTGTTAATAGTATAAAATATTTGGGAATCTATCTGCCAAGGAAAAGTCAGGAACTATATGAACTAAACTACAAAACACTTTCCACACAAATAAAATCAGACCTAGTCAATTATAAAAACATTAAGTGCTCATGGGTAGGCCCAGCGAATATAATAAAAATGACAATACTACCCAAACTAATTTACTTATTTAGTGTCATACCAATCAGACTCTCAAGTAATTATTTTACAAATCTAGAAAAAACAGTAGCAAAGTTCATTTGGAAGAACAAAAGGTCAAGAATTTCAAGGGAATTAATAAAAAAAAAAAAGGCTGATGAAGGTGACCTTGCTGTACCAGATCTAAAACTATATTATAAAACAGTGGTCAATCAAAACCATTTGGTACTGGCTGAAAAATAGAGCAGTCGAACAGTGGCATAGGATAGGATATCAGGACAAACTAGGCAATAACTTTAGCAATTTAGTGTTTGATAAACCCAAATACCCCAGCTTTTGGGATAAGTCCTCACTATTTGGCAAAAATCGCTGGGAAAATTGGAAACTAGTCTGGAAGAAATTAGGGCTTGACCCACACCTAACACCACATACCAAGATAAGATCTAAATGGGTTCATGATGTAGATATAAAAAGTGATATTATAAGCAAATTAGAGGAACATAGGATAGTTTACCTCTCAGACCTGTGGAGATGGAATAAATTTATGTCCAAAGAAGAACTGGAACTCTTAATTGAACATCAGATAGATAATTTTGACTATATTAAGTTAAAAGGTTTCTGTACAAACAAAACTAATGCAGACAAGATTAGGAGGGAAGCAACAAATTGGGAAATCATCTTTACATTTAAGGGTTCTTGTAAGGCCCAGGGCTTGTAGCCAGCAGGAACGCACGTGACCATCTGGGGGACGAATGGCTGAGCACAGGGTGTGACATAACACTGCTGATATGGCAGTGCTGATACAGCAGAACACCGTGGGATGGAGGACGATAGAGCCTAAGTCACGTGTTAGATGTTTTGCATATTGCACACGATCTGCAGGCGCTGCACATGGCTTGCGGGCCAGTGTCCTATCATAGCAGGCCAGCTCAGACCGGAGACCTTCGGGATGGGACATGATTGGTTCACTGTGGCATAGGCAGGGAAGGACAAAGAGTATAAAGGGGGACTGCTGAGGAAGAAGAGACTAGACCGCCATTAGCATAGCCTAAGAGACAATGTAAGTGCAGAACTCAATAAAGTAAGATAAGTTTATCTCCGTGTCCTGTGATTTGTGAAGATTCTCTCAGTGGAGGCTGGGAGCCGGAGACCTCCGATGCCTGTTGAGGTAAGTTTATCCTATCCTTTAGCTTAATTGTAACACAGGTCATTACAAGTGGCGCCCCCAAACAGGGACCTGAAGGAGGGTAGAAGACTTCACAACCTTTCTTACAGAGGAGCAAGAAGCCTGGTTGGATTAGTTAGCAACAATGGGTCAGTCTTTCAGTATTCCCATTGTTCACCCTAGTGACACGGAAGTTTATGCCAAGCAGATAAAAACGTTAGTAACAAAGAAAGGAGTGAAAGTGAAAGATGAAGACTGCCGTAAATTTGTAAAGTTATTGTGATCAGAGAAATGAAAATTGAGACAACTCTGAGATACCACTATACACCTGTCAGATTGGCTAAGATGACAGGAAAAGATAATGATGAATGATGAAGGGGATGTGGGAAAACTGGGACACTGATACATTGTTGGTGGAACTGTGAATGGATCCAACCATTCTGGAGAGCAATTTGGAACTATGCTCAAAAAGCTATCAAACTGTGCATACCCTTTGACCCATCAGTGTTTCTATTGGGCTTATATCCCAAAGAGATCTTAAAGGAAGGAAAGGGACCCACATGTGCAAAATTGTTTGTGACAGCCCTTTTTGTAGTGGCTAGAAACTGGAAAATGAATGGATGCCCATAAATTGGAGAATGGCTGAATAAATTATGGTATATGAATGTTATGGAATATTATTGTTTTGTAAGAAATGACCAGCAGGATGATTTCAGAGAGGCCTGGAGAGACTTGCATGAACTGATGCTGAGTGAAACGAGCAGAACCAGGAGATCATTATACACAGCAACAACAATACTATATGATGATCAATTCTGATGGACATGGCTCTCTTCAACAATTAAATCTTTCCAACCAGTTCCAATTGTTCAGTAAAGAAGGCCATATACACCCAGAGAGAGTGGTCTACAACATAACATTTTTATGTTCTCTATCGATGTTTGCTTACATTGGGTTTCCTTTCTCAGATATTTTTTGATCATATAGATATGATTGTTCTTGCACAGCAAGATAAGTATGGAAATATGTATACATATATTCGACTTGTCAAGTATTTTAATATAATTAACATGTAGTGTACTTCCTGCCATCTAGGGAAGGGGAGGGGACTAGGGGGGAAAATTTGTAATGGAAAGTTTTGTAAGGGTCAGTGTTGAAGAATTACCCATACATATGTTATGCAAATAAAAAGCTTTAATAAAAAAAAAAAGAACAATAGGGATAAGGAGCACAAAACAAAGGGGAATGGAAAAAGAAAGTGTGAAGGTGAAATGGCATTTAGAACTACTGGCTAATTTCATCTTTTTTGAAAAACAAAATATTCTTTTTGGATTTCAAAAACATCCTTTCCTGAGGTTATTTAGAACTATTCTCAGGAGTCTGCCTTCAGTACTCACATTATAAATAAATTTTAGGGTAGCTGAAATGGCCAACAACATGACAACCACTCTTTATATTTCCTATTTCATATCACTGACTTTCTCCTTGTTCCTAATGCAACAGGAGAGGAACAATTCCACTTTGAATCTAAACCAGTGGTATCAAACTCACATAGAAATAAGGGCCACATACAAGGAACTAGAAATTGAGTGGATGCCCATCAATTGGAGAATGTCTGAATAAGTTATAGTATATAAATGTAATGGAATATTATTGTTCTATAAGAAATGATGAGCATATTGATTTCAGAAAAGCCTGGAAATATTTTATGAACTGATCTGAGTGACGTGAGCAGAACCAGGAGAACATTGTACATTGTAACAGCAAGGTTGTGATGATCAATTGTGTTGGACTTGGCTCTTCTCAGCAATGATTCAAGACAATTCCAATAAACTTGGGATGGAAAATGCCATTCACATCCAGAGAGTGAACCATGGCGATTGAATATAGATCAAAGCATAATATTTTCACCTTTTTTGTTTGTTTGGTTGTTTTTCTTTCTTGTGTTGTTTCCCCTTTTGGTCTGACTTTTCTTACACAATATAACAAATTTGGAAATATTTATTAAAAATTGTACATGTTGATCCTGGGCAAGTCATGATCCTGGGCAAGTCACTTATCCCCAATTGTCTCAGAAAAAAAATGTACATGTTTAACCATTATCAGATTGCTTGTGCTCTTGGGAGTGGAGAGGTAAGGGAGAGAGGGAGAAAAATTTGGTACACAAAGTCTTACAAAAATGAATGTTGAAAACTATCTTTAGGGGGTAGAGACAAGATGGCAGGAGGAGACACTCAATTTGAGCTCTCCCTGATATACCTTCTATCAACACCCAATCAAGCCTCTGAACTGGTTTTGGAGTGGCAGAACCCAGAAATATTTGGAGTGTAACAGATTTCCAGTAGAAGATATTTTGGAAGAACTTCAGAAAATCAATCAGCCATGGGATAAGCAGCAGAGCACAGACCCAGTGCTGAGACCCAAGGAGGTGTAGGGTCATGGCAGAAAATCTACCAAGAAGAATCTATAGCAGTGTTGGCTACTCTTTCCTGGTTTAAAGCCAGTGATCAGCAGATTAGCTGTGAGACACCCAACACAAATACAAGAGGCAAATAATGAGTCTATAATGAGTCTCTCAACCCATAATAGCATGGGACCTGACAGTGCCTACCCAGCACTGGATGTCAGTAGTACCGACTCAGTGCAGCCACTGTCACTTGTAGAGGAAGCTTGGACAATCTGCCATTTGCCCTAAAAGCAGACCTCAACCTTTTAAAAAAAATGAGCACAAAAGCAAAAAGAATTCTGACCATAGCTAGTTTTTTATGAAGAAAGAGAAGAACAGACCTCAAAACTTGAGGACACTAAAAGCAAATCATCTCCAGATGAAGCCCCAAAAGGTGATATGACTTGGTTCCCATCTCACAAGGCTCTCTTGGAAGAATTCAAAAAGGATTTTAAAAGAGAGTTAGAAGGAAAATGGGGGAAGGAAATAAGAACATTGCAGGAGAATTTTGAAAAGGAAACAGAAAACCCCTTAAAATAGATTTAGTGAAATGGAAAAAGCATATAATTACTTACAAAATAGATTTGACAAAATAGAAAAAGAAAAGAACTCCTTGAAAAACAGAATTTGTGAAATGGATAAAAATCCATTGAACAAAACACCTCATTTAAAAATTCAATTGGCTACATACAAAATCAGTTAAAAGAGGTAACTGAAGAAAATAATTCACTAAAAATTAGAATTGAACAAATGTAAATGAATGACTCAATGAGACATCAGGTAATCAATCAAACAATTTTTTTAAATGAAAAAATAGAAAAAAATGTAAAATACCTCATTGAAAAACAACTGACCTGGAAAATATATCTAGGACAGAAATTCTAAGGATTATTGGACTTCCTGAAAACCATGATTAAAAAAAAAGAACCTAGACATCATCTTTCAAGAAATCATAAAGAAAACTGCTCTGATGACCTAGAACCAGAGGGTAAAATAGCCATTGAAAGAATTCACTAATCACCTTCTTAAAGAGACCCAAAATGAAAACTCCAAGGAGTACCATAGCTAAATTTCAGAATTATCAGATCAAGGAGAAAATGTTGCAAGTAGCTAGAAATAAACAATTCAAATAACAAGGAGTCACACTCAGCATTACCCAGGATCTAGCAGCATCCACCTTAAAGGATCAAAGAATTTGGAATCTGATATTCCCAAAGGCAAAGGAACTTAGATTGTAGCCAAGAACCAACTATTCAGAAAAATTGAGCATTATCTTTCAGGGAAGAAGATTGACATTCAGAAATACAGGTAAGTTTCATTTATTTCTTCTAAAAAGATCAGAGCTGAACAGAAAATTTGATCTCCAAACACAGAACTCAAAAGCATAAAAAGGTAAAAAGAAAAGAATTCTTGAGAACTATATCTCTTAACTTTATAGATATGTATACATATATTGGATTTGTCATATAATTTAACATGTTTAGCATATATTAGATTACCTGTCATCTAGGGGTGAGGGTTGGGGAAAAGGAGGGGAAAAGCTTGGAACAAAAAAAAAGTTTTGCAAAGGTCAATGTAGAAAAATCACTCATGTTCTGTAAGTATAAAGCTTTTAATAAAAAAATTTAAATCAAAAAAAAGAGAACTATATCTCTGTTATGGGTATACTTAAAGGGTGCAGGTAAAATTTGATTTTATTGTGATAATATAAAAAAGAAAATAGAGGTGGAAAGGGGATTGTACTGGAAAAAGAGGGAAATGGAGGTAAAATGAGATAAATTACATCTCATGAAGAGGCAAAGAAGACCTATTATAATTTTTTTTCTTTTTTTTCATTTTCTTAAAGCTTTTTATTTGCAAAATATATGTATGAGTAATTTTTCAACATTGACCCTTGCAAAGCTTTCTATTACAAATTTTTCCCCTAGCCCCCACCCCTCCCCTAGATGGCAGGAAGTCTACTACATATTAATTATGTTAAAATATTTGACAAATCAAATATGTGTATGCATATTTTTACAGTTATCTTGCTGTGCAAGAAAAATCAGATCTATAAGAAAAAAATAAGAGAAGGGAAACATAATGCAAGCAAACATCAATAGAGAGCATGAAAATGTTAATGTGGTCCACATTCATTTCCCTCTCTCTGGGTGTATATGACTTTCTTCACTGAACAATTGGAATTGGTTTGAAACATTTCATTGTTGAAGAGAGCCATGTCCATCAGAATTGATCATCATATAGTATTGTTGTTACTGTGTACAATGATTTCCTGGTTCTGCTCATTTCACTCAGCATCAGTTCGTGCAAGTCTCTCCAAGCCTCTCTAAAATCATCCTGCTGGTCGTTTCTTATAGAACAATAATATTCCATGACATTCATATACCATAATTTATTCAGCCATTCTCCAATTGATGGGCATCCATTCAGTTTTCAGTTTCTAGCCACTACAAAAAGGGCTGTCACAAACAATTTTGCACATGTGGGTCCCTTTCCTTCCTTTAAGATCTCTTTGGGATATAAGCCCAATAGAAGCACTGATGGGTCAAAGGGTATGCACAGTTTGATAGCTTTTTGAGCATAGTTCCAAATTGCTCTCCAGAATGGTTGGATCCATTCACAGTTCCACCAACAATGTATCAATGTCCCAGTTTCCTACATCTCCTCTAACATTTGTCATTATCTTTTCCTTTCATCTTAGCCAATCTGACAGGTGTGTAGTAGTATCTCAGAGTTGTCTTAATTTGCATTTCTCTGATCAATAGTGATTTGGAGCACCTTTTCATATGACTAGAAATAGTTTTAATTTCATCATCTGAAAACTGTTCATATCCTTTGACCATTTATTGATTGGAGAGTGGCTTGAATTCTTTTTTTAATTAAAACTTTTTATTTGCAAAACATGTGTATAGGTAATTCTTCAATATTGACCTTTACAAAGCTTTCTGTTACAAATTTTCCCCCTCTAATCCCCACCCTTCCCCTAGATGGCAGGAAATGCACTACATGTTAATTATGTTAAAATACCTGATAAATCAAATATATGTATACATATTTCCACACTTATCATTGTTGTGCAAGAAAAATCGTATCTACAAGAAAAAAAATCAGAGAAAGGAAACAGAATGCAAGCAGACATCAATAGAGAGCATGAAAATGTTATGTTGTGGTCCACATTTCATATCCCTCTCTCTGGGTGCATATGGCTTTCTCCACTGAATAATTGAAACTGGTTTGAAACATTTCATTGTTGAAGAAAGCCATGTCCATCAGAATTGGTCATCATATAGTCTTGTTGTTGCCATGTAGAATGATCTCTTGGTTCTGCTCATTTTGCTCAGCATCAGTTCATGCAAGTCTCTCCAGACCTCTCTGAAATCATCCTGCTGGTCATTTCTTATAGAACAATAATATTTTATAATATTCATTTCTTATAAATATGAGACAATTCTCTATATATTTTAGAAATGAGGCCTTTATCAGAAACCTTAAATGTAAAGATAATTTCCCAATTTATTGCTTCCCTCCTAATCTTGTCTGCATTAGTTTTGTTTGTACAAAAATTTTTTAACTTAATATAATTAAAATTATCTATCTGGTGTTCAATTAAGAGTTCCACTTCTTCTTTGGACACAAATTCCTTCTTTCTCCACGGGTCTGAGAGGTAAACTATCCTATGTTCCTCTAATTTGCTTATAATATCACTCTTTATATCCAAATCATGAACCCATTTAGATCTTATATTGGTATGTAGTGTTAGGTGTTGGTCAAGCCCTAATTTCTGCCATACTAATTTACAATTTTTCCCAGCAGTTTTTGTAGAATAGTGAGTACTTATCCCAAAAGCTGGGGTCTTTGGGCCTAGTTTAAGACCTATTATAATTGAGGGAAAGAAGGGAGGGGGATGAACATTGAATCTTACTCTCATTAGATTTGGCCTAAAGAGAGAATATCAGACATATTTGGCCTTCGCAGAGAAACTTGTCTTACCCTATAGGGAAGTGGGAGGGAAAAGGAGAAAGGAAAGAGGGAGGCTAATAGAAGGGAAAACAAAAGTAGTAGGGAAAAAGTATAAGAAAGGGGAAGGGTTGTAAAGAGGAAGAGCTATTTGAGAGAGATGGTGGTCAGAAGCAACATACTGGGGAGTAAGGAAAGCGGGAAAAGAAAGAGAAAAATATAACTTAAGGAAAATAAGATAGTGGAAAATACAGAATTAGTCATTTTAACTATGAATGTAAATGGGATGAACTCTCCTATAAAATGGAAGCAGATAGCAGAGTGTATTAAAAGCCAGAATCCTACAATATGTTGTTTACAAGAAACACATTTAAAGCATAGTGAAAACTATCTTTACACGCCTTTGGAAAAATAAAATACTATTAAGAAAAAAAAAAAAGAAATGGGGGCCAAATAAAGTATATATAAAGATCCCTACAGGCTTCATATTAACTTAGAAAGTGACATATTAACATTATATGTGGTTTTTTTTTAATTTTTTATTTTATTAATAGTTCCTCAATTACATCTTAATTTTTTCAAATTGGGATTGTTGTGGACCACATACAGCCTATTGGCTAGTGCATGTTTGATACCTCTAGTCTAAACCATGTCTTGTGGAGATTATGAGAATGTCATGACACTAGAACTGATAATATATTACAAAGATTATTCATTATGACCAAATGGAATTTATACCAGGAATGCAGAGATGCAGGGAAATCAGCCTACTCATCATTTTTTATATAAGGTTTTCCTTATATAAGTATTAACATAAATGATTATATGAATAATAAAAGTAGAAAATCATACAATTATATCAACAAATGCAGAAAAATTTTTTGATAAAGTACAACATACATTTCTATTAAAAAAAACACTTGAAAATATAGGTATAAATGAATTTTTTCTTACATTGATAAAAAACATTTAAAACCATCAGCAAGTATTATTTATAATGGGGATAAACTAGAAGCCTCAGATATGAAACAAGGATGCCCATTGTCACCAATATTATCCAATATTGTATTGGAAATCTTAGCAATAGAAGTAAAAGAAGAAAATGTAATATATCATGTCTCCTTTGAGTTCTGAGATTCTATAGTTCCTTGCACAGATTTGCAATACAACACGATGCCTGCCCCCCAATGCAGATACTTCTACTAGTCACCTTTCCTAGGGATATTGCTAGAATGCTAATAAGTCAAATCCTTTGGCCATTTGGAGTTCATAAGATCTTCTGTTCAAAGAGCACAAGGAGGGAGCTGAGGCTAAAAATACTCCTTAATCACTAAGCTGACAAATCACTTGAATTCTCAATTTCAGGTAGTTCATTGATTTTTTATGTGCCCAATAGGGCATGACCAGGTCCCCCAATCAAATTGAACACACTTTATGTACAACCTCATTCTGGTTCACTCTACAACCTGTATTCATCAAGACCATATTGTACGAGGCTTCCTTCTCTTGTGCCAGGCAGTTAGGTTTTGGTTCAGCCCTGGATGGAATTCAAATCCAGCCTCAGACACTTGGAAGCCCAAAAAAGTGCGGGAAGCAGTAATCTAAGAAATTAATGGGAGCTTACCAATTAGCTATGACTTCAGTGAAGAGTTTTGAAAGAAACAAGTGGCAGTCTCATTCTGAAGTTCATAGTCAAGACATTCATGGAGAATGGATTTTGCAAAGAAAAAAAAATCTAGTATTCATGGTAAACACATTAATAAGTTGTGCAAAGGTGTTCTATGACTGGTAATAGAGAGAAGGGCAACTTGTCCATTATTAGAATAGCTCCAGAAAACTAGAAAGAAGCTTGTAAAGACAATTAACCACAATGATTTATTGACTATAATAGAATTAGTTAAACTACCTGATCATTAGGAAGAGGACTCTAAAACAAAAGAGATTACCTATTAATTGTGCAAGGATTGCCTGACTCAAAGCTCAGTGACAGACATTTCAAGTGAAGAAGACACTGTGTACTATAACCCAACAACTTTTTCTATTGGGGAAGAATCCAAAGACAATACTTCAGCCACAGAGCATGGTGATACCCTTTGCCAATCAAGCCTACCATATACTATAATTCCTGTATAAGATAAACAAAGAACATGTAAAATAAACATGAAATAAGTTCAACAGTGGAAGTAAGAGCACAAACAATTAAGAGGATCTAGAAAAACCTAGCTAGATATCCCAGGACTTCAAGGTAAGGAAGGAGAGCATTCCAGGCATAGGGGGCACATTCCAAAAGTAGCATGCATGAATACATACTTTAGTGCCTTCAGCTCTATTACAATGGGTTTAAATTTCAGAAATGACCACAAGAGATTCACTGTTTGCCTTCCACCTTTCCAATCTTTCAACATTATTCTCTTTTATACATTCTGTTTCCTTGGCCAAGTGGCTTGCTAGCTACTGCATATATGGGACCATGCCATGTCCCACTTTTGTTCCTTTGTTCAAGTGGTCCTTCATGTCTAAAATGGTCTCTCTCTTCACTTCTCTCATAGAATCCTTAGCTTTCCAATGAGGGAAATAATTACTTCTCTCTACCAAGATTAAGATTGTTTTCTTTTATTTCTTCATTCAGAAATAAACCCCTACAGGTTAATACCTGTCTCTGAAGAACATTAATGACCTTGCCCCAAAATTTACTTCACCTAGACCATATTATCTAGATGGAATTTTTACCCCACCCAACTAGGAAAATCTTACAAAGAAACTAATCAAGAATCTAATTAACTCATTTATTCTACTTAGACTTGAGTAGGGGTAGATCCTGAGATTGGGGTGGTCTGAGAGTAAGAATAATATAATCAAAATCAAGTCCCCCAGCTCCTCCTTAGAATAGCTCTGCCCTTTCCCTAGCTGTGTGACCCTGGGCAAGTCACTTAACCTCAATTGCCTCAGGAAAAAAAAAAGAATAGCTCTGCCTTTCATTATAATATTCATTCTCTCATTAATTACTAACCAATCAGATTTGATTACTGCCTTTTGCAAATATCCATTCTTCCTAAGGTATATAAGTATCAAGAGGCCCCTCATGAAGGGTCTTTGGTTTATGAGAGAAAACCAAATGACCATCCTTTTATTATTTACTAGCCATAATTAATAAAAGTGATTACCTAGAAATTGTCTTTCCAACTTTTCACACCCCAAAGGTCAGTTCAAGGACCACCTCCTTCATGAGACCTTTCCTCATTCTTCCCCACCCCTTCAGTTAGCAACACTTTCTCCCTCTTAATATTCCTTTGTGTAAGCTTCTTGCCAATAGAGATTGTTTCATTCTTTGTCTTTATGTCCAGTGCCTATCAGACTGTACGTAGTATGTTACTTAATAACTGCTTGTTGATTGGTTTATTACTTTGTATATACTTTTTATGTACATATTTTGTGAATATATTGCCCCCTTTGTTAGATGGGAAATATCTTGAGAATAGGAATTATTTTGCTTTTGTCTTTGAATATCCAGCAGACTGCCTTGCCCACAGTAGTGGCTAATGCATTTTTGTTGAATTGAATTTTGAACTTCAGTCATTTCCCACATTGTTTTTAAATAATTCTAGTCTAATGGAAACATATAACCAATTATTTCATGGATTACTGTGCCACGGTGGATAACAATTCCCTGCCCTTCCTCTTCCCATCTGAGGAGAAGGAGGAACTGAACAAGGAGGAGGAAATGGAAGAAGAAAGGAGGAGCTAAAAGAGAAGAAGGAAAGAAGAAAAGGAGGAGGAAGAACTGGAGGAGGAGATGTAAGTGGAGGAAGAGGAAGAGCTGCAGAAGAGAAGGAGGAGAAGCAGGAAGAGATAGAAGAGGAAACATTTCTTTTATAGAAAAATAGCTATGAAAAGTCCTAAGTAAGATTCTGACAGCAAACTCTCTTCCTTTGGTTATTTTATATAACCACTTTTAGACCTTTTCCAGCAGTATTTTTTATTTATTTTTTATTTATTTGAGTGATAAAAGGAAGAAAAATGTATGGGAAGAAAAAATTGCTCTTGTGGCAATTCTACCAGGAGAGGGCAGTGCTCTTTATGAAATCATGACCCCCATAACTGAATGTTTTCATGGTCCATTAGCTTGAGGGTCAGAGCCCTATAAAAGTATGGAGGAAATATATATATATATATTTCATTGTACACAAAATTCAAAGGAATTATGAAATTCTACCATAGTTTCTTCTGAGGTTAGAAAGTTTTAACATAGAGGTGCCTATTTATTTCCTTTATCTGTTATACATAAAAATACAACTTTACTGCTCTATAGCTACTAGTACTCACCCCTAAATGTACAACCCCTTTTCAGTGTGTTACTCTCTTCACTATATCCTGAGCTACCTCTTTACAACATCAAGGGTCACCCCCTATTTTTAGAATTCCAGAAGAACAAGTCTGTAGGACCTTAGGATGCAAGATCATAGAGATAGAATTGAAAAGGATCTCAAATGCTACCTAAATCCAAACTCCACTTTTAGCCTAGCAAGCCCATATAGGTAGCAAGCATCAGATGTGGACTTTGAGCCCAAGACCTCTAAGTCCAGAGGCAGTGATCTTTTCCACTGTACTCTACTGCCTCCCATTTTCATTTCTGAGTCTTTTTTACATGGAAGCTTCTCCAACTCTTCAGTTATTTTACATAACCACTTCCATTTCTTTTCCGGCTGTTACTATTTTTTCCCCTTTTTAAAAATGTTTAAAAATTCCTTTAGAGGTCATTGTACACGGCAACAACAATATTATACGACAATAAATTCTGATGAATGAGACTTTCCAACAGTGAGATGATTGATGCCAGTTCCAATAATCTTATGATGAAGAGAACCATTGCACCCAGAGAGGGGACTGTGGGAAATGAATGTGGATCACAGCATAGCATTCTCACTCTTTTTGTTGTTTTACACTTGCATTTTGTCTTCTTACTCATTTACTTGCTTTTTTTATCTGATTTTTCTTGTGCAGCAAGAGAACTGTATAAATATATTTATACATATTAGATTTAACATATACTTTAACATGTTTAACATATATTGGATTGCTTGACATCTAGGGGAGGGTGTGGGGGGAAGAGGGGAAAAATCTAAAACAAGACTGTGCAAGGGTCAATGTTGTCAAATTATCAGTGCATATGTTTTGAAAATAAAAAATTTTAAAAATTGAAAAAATAAAAATAAATGGTTTATGTTTAAGCTGTAGTAACTTTTCTGACTATGGATAATTATTTCTGTGGCATATTTTTACATTTTCTTTAATGTAGCAGTTCTCAAACTTTTTGGTCTTAGGAACCATCTACACTCTTTAAAATTGTTGAAAACCCTCCTTATATCTTATATATATTATTATGTTATATATGTATTATATTATATATTATACATATACTATATATTATATAATATATAATTACTTATATTTTATATTATACATATTATATGTATATCGTATTATTTACATATTATATATTTGTTGTTGTTGTTTGTCCTTCCCTCTCAAAGAGGGTCATGATAACAGGGAGGTGATGCCATAATATGCAAGTGAATTGGATTTAGGTGAGGAATGTCACCTGTCTCACTTTCCCCTCCAGAACCATCTGAGTCCAGTGGCCAGATATAGATCAGGACAACTGGAGATGCCCCTGGATGAAATGGGAAACCTTGGCTTTTTTAAGGTAAAGCCTTCCACAAGTATCAGTTCAGCTGAGACTGCACCCATTCAATGATTAAGCCTGGGTAGCAACTGAGGCAAAAAATCTCCTCTTTCACATACACACACACAAATGCATGCACATACATGTGTGTGTGTGTGTGTATATATACATATATATATATACATATATATGTATGTACATTATATATGTGTGTATGCAATATCATATTAGAAATTAAAACATTTTAGTATTATTATGAAAATAAGTGGACATTTTTTCTAATAACTGGTATAGGGCCACTTGTAGTCCTTGACTTTTAAATATGGAGAAAGAAATAGCAATGGAAATCTACCACATCTGGAAACTATTCAGTGGCTGGGCATCCTGGATTTTGCCCAACATGGGCATTCATTTGAATAGCTTGACCCTGAGACTTTTTTTCTCTAAATTATTTATAGAAATAAGAAAAAAATTATAAATATATCTATTATTTCTATTATAGTCACACCATGTTAGCTGGTATCTATGTTCAGCTGGAAAAATCATTGGAACGTAAGACAAGCAATTAGAAATGAATTTTGGAGATCTCTCCTCTCTACTCTGATACATTCCATCATTAGCAATTTGGGGCAAGAAAACACAATACCTTGTCACAATCAGGGATCAGGAAGAAGCCTGAGAGGAGTAATTTACCCTGTTGCTTTCCTCTCAAGGCCATACAATAAAGCACTTCACCCTGGGCTCCCATTGTAGATTTCTCCAGATGAATTGAAAGCCTGCAGCAGTGCAACCCTGACCAACAGCAGAATAAATGCTGCTTTATTCACAGCTTTTAGAACAGGCCACCAGCTGGTGCTCAAATAATGGCAAAACCACTTTCCTCAATTCTAAGATAGTGGGTTTAGCTGAATGTGAACAGTGAGCTGTGATTATGATCATGAACTGTCATCAAGAACTCTTATTGAAAAGAAGGCAGTTTTAGGGTCCTGTGGGCTCCCTGACTTAATTTGAAATTCAGATAGCATGGCCTATGTCAAAGAAATAGGAAGAAAAAAGAGAAAAGCATAATGTGTAGGAGTGAAAGCAAAAATTGCTTCTCAATTTTGTTATTATTCTAGGCCTTCATATTAATAAATATTAATCACAGCACTACATAAAGATTTTCTTCTTCCAAATGCCCTGACATTCATCATTTACTCTTCTCTACAAGGCAGGTATAATAATAGATTGATTGTGTTTTAATTTGTTCTTCAAGGAAAATGGCTTGGGAAAATCAAGTAGCTGAAGTTTTGAAGTATTCAATCATGATTGAGTCTATATGGCAATAAAAAGAACCAAAAAAAGAGGCAATTATTTGTATAATTCAGGCAACACTTTCTACTGCAGGACTTGAGTGGGGGAAAGTAATATATAAAACTTAAAAAAAACTAAACTCACCATTTTACTGATCAACCAGACACTATTATTTTCTAGTTTTTCCCTTGATGCTCACTGTGAAAACAGGCTTGAATGTCTCCCCATTTTAGAAGCAAAGGATGGTCTCATAGTAAAGTAAGAAGAGGAACCAGGAACCCTAGACTAGTCATTCTAATTATATAGCATTCAGTTTGGTCATATTATTCTTTCCTTTCACATTATCATAGCATCATGGTGTATAGATTTCAAATGTCTTTCCTTATTTCTCTGGATTCTTTACCTTTCAAGAGAAGCAGGGTGTGTGTGTGTGTGTGTGTGTGTGTGTGTGTGTGTGTGAGAGAGAGAGAGAGAGAGAGAGAGAGAGAGAGAGAGAGAGAGAGAGAGAGAGAGAGAGAATTCTTGGCTAGGTCTGAACCCAACTATTTATATGCAAAAGAATATGATGTCACAAGCTTGACACCCCAGAGGATTTGAGGAACTGAGGTCACAAACCAAAGCAGCATATTGGGATGAAGCACAGATCTATATTAGGGCACAAAATGAGTCAAGAATTAGTATCCTCAGATTGTCCTATATATTTCAAACTATTGCCCCAACTAGTGTAATGCACAGTAAGAATTAATTGCAAAATAATAATAATAAAGAATGTCAAATAAGTGAAAGACTATCCATTGCCCTTGAATATGTTTCATACTGTGGCTGAAAGTGATAAATTCTCAGTAAAATTTAATTATAAAAGATGATTTAAATAACTGGAGGTGGGAGTATATTCATTATTCATGCTTAGGACACACTAGTATAATAAAATTGAACATATTACCTAAATTAATTTAGAGATGTAGTGTTATACTAATACTTTTTTTTGTAACCAAGAGGATATTTTATAGAAAGGTTATTTTTTTAGAATGAAATAAAATAATAACAAAAGTCATTTGAAGAAACAAAAGGTCTATAATCTCAAGAGGAACAATTTTTTTAAGTAGGAATAAAAGACAAATAGCATTTCCATGCCTCAAATTATATTAAAAAGCAATAACTATCAAAACTATTTGTTCTTGGTTAAAAATAAAAAAAATAGATCAACAAAGAGATCAATACAAAACTAGACAAAGGAGAATCAAAAATAACCTTCAATAAACCCATGAACAAAAATTGCATGAAGAACAGCTTCTTGTTGACAAAAGCTACCATAATTGGAAAGCAGTTTGGCAGAAATCAGATTAAAACCAACACCTTACTTTAACAAAATACTATAGTAAGCTCTAATACAAGATTTTTCACATGATTAGAAAAAAAGATGAGAACAAGATTAGTAGAACAAGATTAGTATAGCTTTCAAAATTATGACTGGGAGACAATTCTTTTTAAAAAAATAGAGATAGTCACAAAAGAAAATAAATAATTTTGATTATATGAAATTGAAAGGCATTTACATAAACAAAAGCAATACTGCAAGGTTAAAATGAGAAATTTTTAAGTCAAAAAAAAAAAAAGATGAAGAGAGGGAGGGAACTACCTTTGCATCAAGTTTCTCTGCTAAGTATCTGATAGCCAAGATATATAGGAAACCAATGCAAATACATAAGCTTAAAACCTTTAAATGGATACATGATCAAAGAATATTAACAAATAGATATCGGGGGCAGCTAGGTGGCGCAGTGTATTGAGCATCAGCCCTGAAGTCAGAAGGACCTGAGTTCAAATATGAATTCAGACACTTAACATTCCCTAGCTGTGTGACCCTGGGCAAGTCACTTAACCCCAATTGCCTCAGGAAAAAAAAAAGCAAAACAAACAAACAAACAAAAAAATAGATCTCAAAAAAATTACAAACTATAGTACTAACAAGCATATGAGGGTGTGGTCCAAATCACTAAAATGCACTAGTAAAATGCAAAAAAAAACCAACTTACACCCAGAAAATTGGCAAAAATGACCAATAATGGAACTATTTAATATTAGAGGAACTACTGTAAGATAGATACCTCTGTTGATAGAAATGTGAATTTCTTCAGTCATTTTGAAAGCAATTTAGAATTTTTTTAAAAATTATTTTTGGGGCAGCTAGATGGCACAGTGGATAAAGTACCCACCCTGAAGTCAGCAGGACCTGAGTTCAAATCCAGCCACAGACATTTAACAGTCCCTAGCTGTGTGACCATGGACAAGTTACTTAGCCCCAATTGCCTCAGCTAAAAAAATTAATTTTTTAAAAATATATTTCAATTTATGGAATAAAACAGGCATTTCTGTAACATAGCATAATAAAATATTTATTGCACATGAAACTATAATTCTATTATATGCAGCTTGCTATTCCTTGTAAATAAACTTATCATGTAAATTTCCTTTTTTTTTCCTTTTGTTTTCTCCCTTCCCTTTAGTCCATCCTAGAGTTGGCTACCATTAGATATAGATTGATAGAAAGAGATATGTAAAATCATTCCCAACACACTTATATATATCCATTCTTTTTCTGGATGTAACTAGCATCTTTCTTCATATGTCCTTTGTGGTTCATTCAAGTATTTATGACAATCAAAATAACATTCATTCAAAGTTGTTCTTAACACAATATTGTTGTTAGCATATACAATGTTCTCTTGGTTCTGCTCATTTTGCTTTTTGTTATTTAATGCAAATCTATTTGTTTTTCTTAGATCACTGAGCTCATCATTTCTTATAGCACAGCAGTATTCTATCACAATCATATACCACAACTTGTTCAGCCATTCACCAATTGATAGGCATTCCCATAATTTGCAATTCTCTGCCACCACAAAGAGAACTTCTATAAATATTTTAGAACATACAGGTTCTTTTCCTTTTTTTCCCTAAACAACTTTGGAAAAAGAACTAGTAATGGAATTACTGAGTCCAAGATAGTTTAATAATTCTTTGGGCATAGTCCCACATTGCTCTCCAAAATGGTTGGGATCAGTTTACAATTCTACCAATAATGAATGTGTCCCAATTTTTCCCCATCCCCTCCAATATTTGTTGCTTTTCCTTTTAATCATTTTAGCCAATCTGATAGGTATAAAATGATATCTCAAGGTTATTTTAATTAGCATCTCCCTAATCAATAATGATTTGGAGCATTTTTTTTCATATGACTACAAATTGTTTTGATTACTTTATTGGAAAACTGCCTGTTCTTATTCTTTGAACATTTGGGGAATAACTCACATAGGAGTTTTGCCAAAAAAAATCAGTAAAATGTCGATATCATATGGTCTGAAAATCCTGTTGTTAGGCATTTACTCCAAGGAGGTCAAAGACAGAAATATTTCACATTAGTAAAGTTTAGTAAAACAATGACAACATTAGAAAGGTAAGTGAGCTGATTTGTCATTCTAATAACTAGATCTAATAACTAGAACCTAATTTTAGGTTCTTGTTTTGACTCTACTACTAACTAGCAACAATCTTTCTGAGTCTTGAGTTTGTTAGAATAGATAATTTCTTAGTTCCTTTCTATTGCTAACATTCTAATATAATTTAAAAAACAGGAAATAAAACCTGTAACTAATCAAAGAATAAAGTTTGAGTGGGCTAAATAGATTCCAAGGTAAATTTTAAGAAGAATAATAACAACCAATATGCGGTCCTATGTTTTTCTTAAAAATACTATTTCATAATTATAACAAAAGTTCTAATTTGAGTTAAATAGCTCCATTAATAAAGAGATGGCTGATCAAAATGAACTAGAATTTTCAGAATTAGATGAATTTTGTTAGCTAACATTAAATGATGGTTTTCATTTGATTGGCAAAACACTAATACAGAAAGTAGGTAAGACTTCTGTAATTAGAGCAGAAGACTAGCATATCACAGTCTGTACAATAGACATTATTCATCAACTTGTATTTTCCTGTGCAATTATTAAGTAAAGTTATTTTTGATGCATAGGAGATAGGCAGCACCCTAAATCATTAGTCCTCTAAAATTGTATTTGAACATGAACTAATCAGAGTTCTTGAATCTTTCAAAATTATTTGTCTTTATAATGTTCTTGTTATTGTATTAAATTGTTCTCTTGGTTCTGCTTGCTTCATTTCTGCCTCAAAGTAAGATTCAAAAAACACCCACTCTTCATTCCTATTTTCTTTTACACAAACTTTTACTTATGCCCACTTGATTATATAACATTTCCCATTCTTTTTTTTCTTTCATAAAGTATCCTTTCCTTCATTATCTTTCAATTCTTCCTTAATTAAAACGTATCAAAATTCACTTCCAGAACTTCCATCATTTTGTACTTTCTCCAACACTCCTGACTTCACAAGACCTAGGAGATGCTCATCATTTCTCTATCCATTAGAATCCCTCTTATAAAGTCTTTTCTGATTATTCACTTGCATGTTTTTTACTCCTGTGTTTTTATTTCAAAGTTTCTATCAAATTCCAGTGTTTTCATTGAATGTGTTCTATTTTATTAAAGATTCATTTTTCCCTTTATAGAAGTTATTCTTGGTTGTAAGTCTTCCATGCTCCCTGTTCCTCTAAATGGGAGCTGCTAAATTTTATGTGATTCTAATTGTTTTCTCAGAATTTAAAATCTCTCTTTTTGATTGCTTGTCTTATTGTTCTTCAACATGAAGCTCTGAATTTTGTCTATGATGCTAGGAATTTTCATTCTGAGGTTTGTTTCAGGTAATGATAGGTAGAAACTTTCTATTTTTACTTTGTCCCCTGGTTCTAAGAGATCTGGGTATATTCCTATCATAATTTCTTGAAATATGATAATAGTCTCTTTTTCTGATCATAAATTTCTGGTAATTTACTGATTTTTACATTGTCTTTCTTTGGTTTATTTGTTTACAATGATAAATTTTATTTTATTTTATTTTTTCAATCTTTTGTCTTAATATTTATTTATTTTCTCGTGGTGTCATTAACTTTTGTTTAATCCATTCCTGTGTTTATAGTCTATTACTTGGGTAAAGGTTCCTATCTCTTGTGCCAAGCTGTTAATTCTTTTCAAGTCTCTCCTCACCTCTCATTTCTTTGCTTAATCATTTTCATTTCATTTTCTAATACCATTTACACTATTTAAACTCTTGCATAATTTCTCCAAGGAATTATTGATTACTAGTATTTAAACTGTGTTTTTCTTTGAGGCTTTGTTTCTAGGTATAACTCTAGAAATATACTCTTCTGGGTTTTTATCCTGGGCATCCCTAACTTCAATAACTTATCTTTTTGCTTGTTTATCTAATCATTCTGCCAACATTCTGCTCTGAGCAATCCAGATTTCCTGGCCAAGCTGGGAGTTCTTTTGGAGTTTTTAATCATAGCCCTTCTTGAAGATACCCAGCACTACTTTCCTGGGTGGAGGGCTAAATCCATGATCTTTCCTACGAGAGGGCTCTTGATGTTTAATCCAGGCTCCTGAGGCACTTGGGAAATGCCCCACCTCTTGTGTTGGGCCTGGGGCTAGATCCACACTCTGGGCATCCCCGAGTTGCTGGCCAATCTTTAAACTCAGAGCACTGAATTCATGCTCTTGCTCTAAGCTGCTGGCCTGTGCCCAGGACCTAGTCCTTGATTTCTTTTGGGCTGGCTCACTCAGAGTTCTGGAATCCCTTCTAGACAACTCCTTACCACTAGCTTAGGATCAGGGACCAAGTCTATTCCTTTACTGCTGCTCTAAGTCAGAGTCTATTAATCCCTGTTCCATGGTGCCTATCCTATTCACTTGCATAGAGATGAAATTTGTCATCTTGGACTAGAAAGATTGTACCTTCTTCAATTTTCCAATCATTACTACAATCATTGTTTTTATTGTTGGAGGAAATGTGGAGCAAGTTGGACTACCTTACACTTTGCCATCTTAGCTTGTCTTTCCTTTGTATATATTTAATACTGACTTATCTGTGTGATCATCCTTAACAGAATGTAAGCTCCTTAAGAGTAAGGACTGATTCACTTTTTGCATTTGTATTTTGGGAACCTATAACAGTGCCCAAGACAATCTGAGCTCCTAGAGAGCAGGACTATCTTTCACCTTTTGTTGTGAGAAAAAAAATATTTTATTATATTAATAACCAATTGTTAAAACTAGGATAAAGGCCTCTTTTCCTTTATTTCCTCATTTAGGGCCCAACCCCTCTAGAAGGTCAGTCAGTCAGTCTCTAAAGGACAAAGTTTAGTGATGGGATTATCCCTAACCCTCTGGAAACATGCTCCTCAATCTTGGGCCAGATCCCATCCAACCAAGACAAAGAGAAGTATAAGTAGAATTTAGTCTGATTGAGTTCTTGCCCTAAGTCCTATTCTTGTAACCCTCCATTAGAATTGAGAGTGACCCAATTCATGAATGAGAAAACCACCTGGAATGGTATAGGTAGAGATGTCCAGATTGCTGGGGGCAGCTGAGTGTCTCATGATCAAACCATGTTCCCAGCAGGAAGAGCTTGAAAACTTCTAGCCCACTTTCTCATTAAATGTCCACAAATCATGGTTGATTTCTTCTATTAGAAGCATACCCTTTTACAAAGGTTTTTAAATCATTCAGTGTCTTCATTGTTTTTTTCTTTGGTTTTCCAAGAGAAACTACTGATAATCAATTTATTATTAAATAGACTGTTTAATAAATTGATTATCAATTGCCTAGAAACTCTATCTTCTGAGTTTTTCATTCATCACATCTATATTCCAAATGCTTAGTTCAGTACCTTGAATGAAATATATGTTTAATCAGTGTTCTTTGAATAAATCTATGCTTTTAAATGAATGAATGAATACATTTAGTTTTGCCTATGTGTATTGACTTCTTCAGTGGTTGTAGATCAAGTTTTGAAAATTCAATATCCCAAGATTTGATTTAATCAATACAAAATCATTTGCACACAGAAGCATATGAAGAACACACCTATAAGGAATCCCTCTTCCATTCAAACATTTTGTATGAAATCCTTATTGTCAAAGTTAATACTTTTGGCAAGCACATATTTCCATATTGTTGGGGGGTTGCCTTGTTTTAGCTGTCTAATAAGTAATTTTCCATAATCTTAAAAAATGCATGCCTCCTTGGCAGAAAGTCTTTAAGAGTGTGAGTACTTTAACAATGCTTAACTTGCAATTCACTGATTATTAAAGTATTTCAATAACTTTTCAGATGATTATAGAATCTGTATTTATGTTTTCATGAAGTATCCTTGAAGTTAAGATCCTTTAAGATCCATTAGAAATGGAGAATAGAGCTTTTACAATATTAGAGTTTTATAATTAGAAGAGAATTCAAAAAGCATTTAATTCAACTCATGCCTGAATATGAATCTCTTCTACAATGTGCTCAAGGGATATTCTAGCCTTTGCTCTTGAGGAAGCCTCTTTTTCTTTGGGATATTTTTAATTGTTAGGAAGCTTTTCCATATGAGAAACCTAAATTTTTTTCTTTGAAACTTTCACCTATTACTCCTAATTCTGACCTCTGGATCCAAGCACAATATATTAAAATGTCACAATGTGGCTTGAACAATGCAGAGTACAAGACTGACTTTCCCTTGTTCTGTCTCTTAATATAATCTAAGATTGCCTTAGCTTTGTAAAAACACTACTGATTCATACTAAGCTTACTTCCACTAAAACATAAGGATCTTTTCTTAGACAAATTGATATTCATCTACATCTCTTTCCATTTGCACTTGTGAAGTTTATTTAATCAATCATTTATTAACCACCCAATTACTATATGCCAAGAATTATGCTAGAGATGCAAGTACAAAGAATAAAACAAAAAATCCCAATTTGCAAGAAGCTTATATTGTAGTGGTAGATAGTTCAACTACATATGTAAATCTTACACAGCATAAATATAGAGTGAATAAACAAACCAGTTACATTTATGGTAATTTGGTGGGAGAGCATCATCAGCTGTGGGAATCAAGAAAGGCTTTGTGCAGAAAATGTGCTTGAGTGGTATGGTAAAGAAGAGACTCTGTGAGGCAGAAGGAAGGAAAGTGTGTATTCTAGGTATTGGGGGTAGCTAGTTCAAATACCTAGGAGATAGGAGATGAAGATTGGATCTCTGAGTGTAGAAGAGAGGTAAGATCCAAAGAGTATGGAAAGATACAGACAAATATTTATGCTAAAGGAAAATCACTTTGATAGCAATATAGGGTGCATTGGAGAGGGGAAAGACTTGGGTCAGGGAGACCAAATAAGAGACATGTAAATGATCTAGGTAAAAGGTGATGAAGGTCTAAATTCAGGCTGCTGCTGTCTAAATAGAAAGGTCATATATGAAAGATGTTACAAAGGTAGAATGGCAATATTTGATCATTTTTAGCCCAATGTAAGAGTTAATATTTGTTTCTCAATTATGTTCTTCTCTCCTTGACCTGAAAAGGCTATCCAGTTCATGCCACAACTAGAATCAGCATCACTTTTAGTGTTAACATTAAGGTATACTATATTTTAATAAAAGATATCTCCATCTATTTATAAATAGTTAGGACTTTTCACATTAGTATGATTTAGCATACTAATTTCTAATAATAAACACCCTTGCACTACTCATAAATTCTACTTGATAAAAATTAACTTTTTATATAAAATGTATTAATTTTGACACTGACATAATATTTGGCACAAAGATATATTTAAGTAAAATGCTATCATTTTATATCTAAAAATAATCTACACAAAATAATGAATTGGAAGTGGGGATGTTTAGACTAAAGAAAATACTAGAAGAAACATATTTGAAAAACTGTCAAGAAGAAAAGAAATTGGACACATTTACCTTAGTTTCAGGGAGCAGAATAAGGACTAATGTATGAAAGTTATAGGAGGCAAATTAATTTTATTATTAATTACATTAATATGAAAAAGAACTTCTAAAGAGCAGTCATCCAAAAATGAAATGAGATCACTTAAGAAATATGTTCTCTACCAGGAGATCATTATACATGGCAACAACAAGATTTTATATATATAACGATCAATTCTAATGGACGTAGCTCTCTTCAATAATGAGATGATTCAAACCAGTTCCAATTGTTCAGTGATGAGGAAAGCCATCTACACACATACACAGAGGACCGTGGGAACTGAGTATGGACCACAATGTAGCATTCTCACTCTTTCTGCTGTTGTTTGCTTGCATTTTGTTTTCTTTTTCAGGTTTTTCTTCCTTCTTAATCAGATTTTTCTTGTGCAGCAAGATAACTGTATAAGTATGTATACATATATTGGATTTAATATATATATTTTAACATATTTAACATGTATCAGACTGCCTGCCATCTAGGTGAAGGAGTGGAGAGGAGGGATATTTCGTAACAGAATGGTTTGCAAGGGTCAGTGTTGAAAAATTACCCATGCATATGTTTTGTAAATAAAAAGCTTTAAAAAAGAAAGGAAGGAAGGAAGGAAGGAAGGAAGGAAGGAAGGAAGGAAGGAAGGAAG
>JAJPUD010003081.1:110689-144650 GCA_023553655.1 Myrmecobius fasciatus | reverse complement strand
AAGGAAGGAAGGAAGGAAGGAAGGAAGGAAGGAAGGAAGGAAGGAAGAAATACGTTCTCTGACACTGAAAGTCAAAAAAGTGGTTTGGATGACCAGATATTGAGGATTTTTTAGAGAAGGATTAGACTAGATCACCTGCGAGGTCTCCCCCCCCCCAATTCTGGAATTCTGGGATTTATTAAGATTCATCCTGTGTCAATAAGTATTACACTAAGGACCATCAATTGCCTTGTTGCTTCTCCGGTCCTCTTTTATATTAAATAAAATGTAACATTACAAAACATGCTGTAGCAATATCGTGCCAAATGTTAACTGCCTAGGCAACTAGGTATCCTACTGTTCTTTAAGAAAAAATATATGCTAACTCAAAACAAATTAACTTTAAAAATGAATGTCTCCCAGTCCTCTGAATTTCAGACTAAGGTTTTACAACATTTCTAAAAGTGTAGCATGGTTTTGCATAACACTAAAAGTCTTCTGGCCTTTTAAAACTCCCTAAGATTAAGGTTTAAGTGTCTTAACCCAAAAATGAAAGAAAAGAAGAAAAAAAAGGAATTCATACAGGGTGAGTAAATCTGCACTGAGATGAGAATCATTTAGAATCCCAGTTCCATTCTTCTTCATTGTTGGTTTCATCTGTTTCCCACTATTTCTTTGCTCAATTTGGATGGTACTTATAACATCATTTTTAACCACTACCTCCAACAAAATAGGACTGAATTTTTTCTTGTGTCCCTTAACAATGTTTATTATTTCCTACTGCACAGGAGTCTGTAATAAAACCACTGGCAGTCCTACAATACAATAGCATTCCATAAAGAAAGACTCAATGGACCATGTTTACAATTCATTAGCAGGCTCTTTTAGCATTAAATACCAAACTGAAATGTGTATTAATACTTGAGTTATCAAGCTCTTCTATAGTTTACTTACTACATGTACTTAAGAGCATTTAAGAAAAACATATTTGGGTAGAACCTGATTAATAATCACTCTAACACAAAATGAAGACATTTCAAGTTTCTATTTTTCAGAATTTTTATTGTAATGCTTTTCCTGGGCTACTGTATTTGAAGAACTCTAAATGACTGTTCTTATGACTCTTGCCTTTTGCTTTGTTCTTTAGATTAATACGTGGAGTTAGTCTTATCTTTAGCAAGATATGTCTTTCATGTAAAGTGGGGATATCAGTCTATGGATTTATCTATCTGCACACATATATGTAAATGAATATGGATATATACACATGTGTGTATATACATATATATGGATTTATCTATTTATCCATACACATACAAAAATTAATATGAATATATATATAAAATCTCAAACTTATGCTTAGCCGAGTTTTAAGTCCTTAGATGAGATTTTACATTCGCTATTTTTTTCTGTCATAATGAAACTTTATTTTGTTTTGTTTTCACTTTGTTTTCTTCCTTTCTGAGAATTTAGAAATCAGCAAACATTTCAATATACATTTTTAAAAACCAAGTAGTTTTTATAAGAAATTGAACTACTGTTAGATATAGTTAGTTTTTCCATGTGTATTAAATTTAATAAGGCTTAATAAGTTTATCTCCCCTTCTACATTTTTCTTTACTTAAAATATATATTTTATTCCTTGTCTTTTTTTTTGCCTATCACTACCCACTAATTTATCAACCCCTTCCCCAGAAAGGAAGCCCTCTCTTGTAATACATGTATCATCCAGCATAATAAATAAACATATTGGTCATATCTGAGAATGTCCACCTCATTCTGCATCTCTCTAGTACATTGACTCTCTGTCAGGATCATGTTTATAAGTGTCATATTGCTTAAGTAACTATTACAATGCTAATTTTATGAAAACTTCCAACTTTAGCACTTTATTTCATCTTGTTCCCATTATTCCTCTCATTTATTTTTATCATGATGCAACTGTGCCACCTACTGGAAATATAATTTTAAAAATTAGTATGTTTTTCATATTTCAAAATATGGCTGTTGTAACTATTAAAAATAAAATCATATACATGCAAACTGAAAAAGATTATCTTACTTGAGCTTCTCGGGAACAAAACATATTTAAATTATTCTTGACAATGTCTAGCAAAAAAACAAGCATTTAATAATTCGATTAACTGATGTCCTAATTTCTTTTAAATCTCCTTGGAGGGAGACTGCACAATTCTTGATTTTTTTTTCAAGCAATGCAGCTTAT
Source organism: Myrmecobius fasciatus (assembly GCA_023553655.1). Lineage (NCBI taxonomy): Eukaryota > Metazoa > Chordata > Mammalia > Dasyuromorphia > Myrmecobiidae > Myrmecobius > Myrmecobius fasciatus. The sequence continues at coordinate 142,447 of JAJPUD010003081.1, read as the reverse complement.
CTTTCATCTATGATTCTTGTATGATCTTGAAGTAGACCCAGGAAGTCAACAGAAAGTTATTGTTTCATGAGACATAATGCCATGAAGCTTTAACATAGTGTTTCAAAAAGGCTATGTTATTAATATCAACATTTTTTAAATAGGCTCTATACAATTTTCACAAAGCTGCCTACAAAAACAATATAAAGAGTATTTTTTGCTAATAAGTAGTTACAATTAGCTATATGTTTTAACATTCTTTTCACATTAGCTTATTAGACTCTAGTGACATATAACTAAAAAAAAAGTTAATTCATAAATGTAGGAACTATGACCAGGACTTATGTATAGCTGAGATATGACTAAAGCAAGAAAGATAAAAGGAAACGACATGTTGCTAATGCAAGAGGGCCTAAATATAACAAAACTAAAATTAAGACTTCAACAAGGTGAAGTTGCAAGCAATACAGTGATTTGGTAAGAGCTTATTCTACAACTGATTATTAGTAATCATCAGTTAAAATTACTATCACAATTCACAATTAAATATTATGCAAAATATGCAATTATGCATAAAAAGTATGCAAAATATTATGCAAATCACATGTATCAAAAAACTTAAATTAAAAAATATTGGTGGACATGATAAGAGAGCAAAGGTATGCTATAAAATAATCAATTACAATTATCAAGGGTTATTTTGATTACCCTAGAAAAAGATCATAACAAAGAAACATATAGCTGTTTACAAGCAATTTTCTGCAGAACACATCTTTACAGTCAAAGAAGAATTGATGAAAGATACAAATAATAACAATAATAATAATAACAAAAGCAAACATTTAATCCTTATAGCAACCCTATGAAGTGGGTGTTATGAATATCCCCACTTTACAAATGAGGAAACTGAGACTTAGTGATTAAAAAACTTTCCTAGGTCTGATTTTCCTTTTGCACCATGATAAATGTGGAAATGTTTACAAGAATTGCACATTGGATTACTTGCTGTTTAAAGGAGGGGGAAGGTGGGGAGAGGAGAAAAATTTGGAACACGAGGTTTTGCAAGGATGAATGTTGAAAACTATCCTTGCATGTATTTTGAAAAATAAAAAGCAATTATTAATTTTTTTAAAAAAGAAACTTTCCTAGGGTCACTTAGCTAGTAAATGTCTAAGGTAGGATTGTAATTCAAATCTTCCTGATACCAAGTCCAGACTTAATCCATTCATTATACCATTTGACCAATTATTTATTTATTCTATAAAAGCTTTTCATTTCAATTACAATGTCTAAGCTTGAATCCCCTACCCTCCCTACAGATTCCTTTTTTTTTAAAAAAAAAACTTTTAACTTGATAAAACAAAAGTCAGTCCTGATATGACTATAAAAATAACTAACTTTATTTATCTGCTAGGTACTGACATTAAAACAGAGAGTGATTTGCTCTTCTTCAATATTTGCCAAAGCCATGGGAGATGTCCTATGAAAGGTTCAAACTAAAAAAGAATTCCCTTTTAATGGCAAGAATTCATAAATGTTAATGTTAAGAGGCCTAGATGACATTATACTAGTTACATCAAATTCAAGAATACAACAAATACATAGAAGTCCATGACAATGAAGACAAGACCTATGGTTCTAGTGTCAATGATTAAGTAAAAGCAAATTAAAAATACACGTGGCCCAGACTATAGTAAGTAGGAATATGAATTTAGCCACCATTAAGGTCATGAACCATGGCTGAGGAGAGGAGGAATATAGATGGTTTTAATAAGCACAGGCTACTTGCTGGCCATACAAAAGCCTATCACTCCAACATCAATATTGCCTATTGCTCTATGACCCAAACCAAGGCACATTATGATTTGGGGAGAAATCCAAGTCAGAATAATACAAAAGACAATGGAATTGTTGCAATGGGTAGCACCTTAAGTAAATTTTTCAAAAACAGAACTCATTACCTGGCCCTAAACTTATCTTTCTGAAAATCCTTTCAAGAATCACATTCTCCTCACACTGATGTCTTGTTGATTCTGTCTCAACACTTCTCACATTCTTCATTGCCTTCTCTCTGCTCAAACATCACCATGTTTTGGGCCTTCATTGCCTCTCCCTTGTTTTGATACAAGGCCCTCCTAAATGATTTCTTGTCTCAAATCTCTTCCCTTTTTAATCTGTCCCAAGACAGTAGCCAGGGGGTTCTCCACAAAGCACAAATATGCCTATGTCTTGTGTTTAATATATTCTAGGAGACTCTTTCATATGACATTTAAAATCCTTTGCCATCTAGTTCTAAATACATTTCCAAGCTATTTATATAGTAATCTTACAGCTTATCTCACAGAATATTTCATTTTTCACCTCTATGACTTTACATGAGTTCTTCCCCATTCCTAAAATATTCTTCCTTCTAATATTAGAATACTATTTTCTACAAAGCTCAGATCTCATTTCACTTGCTATATGGGAACTTTCCTGATACTCCTAACAGCTAGCACCTCCTCCCTGACTCCATGACCTTGAATTGATTGTGCAAAAAATACACATATTTATACATATATACACACATTACTTTCCCCTATAGAACATAAGCTTCGTAAGAGTTGGAACTGTTTTGTTTTTCTTTTCATCTTAAGAACATAACATAGTAGTTACTTGATTTATTGATTGAAGCCATGTGTATATATTCATAATAGTCACTTTAGATTTGAAGCCACTTTCTCCAAGGACCCAGGCCCCCACTGGCAGTGGAGAATCAACTAGAATTTAACTACTACAATGGATTTCATATTAGACACAAGGGCCCACCTATACCCAAGGAAAGTATAAGATGGATCCTAATTTGAGAGTGCAGAATAGAAAACATAGATTAAAGGGGAAGAGAAGTCCTGGACATCAAAGTAAGAATGGCACCATGGCTGGCCATGCAGAGAAGAAGTTATATCAAGAGATATGAAAACAGTTTAAACCATTTCTTTTGATAAGTAACTTACTCAAGTCCTTTTTTTTTGGTCATAACTAGCTTTTCATATCTCTCCATATCTATAATAGGAATTCTTAACCTGTGGTCCATGAACTTTTAAAAATACATTTTGATAGCATTTTTCAATATAATTCATCTCTTTTGTAATTCTGTGTGTTTTATTTTATGCCATTTAAAAACATGCATCACACTGAAGAGTCTATAAAACAAAAGAGATTAAGAACCCCTGGTCTGGAAAAATGTTAGTTCAGATATAGGTAAAATGTAATTCAATGAATGACTGAATGAACATATTCTTCAGTTGTGAGTCCTTATCCTCACTTCCATCTTGATTAATGCTTTCACTAATTTTCCTGTATTAATTATTCCCACATTAGGATTTTAAAAACACTTTGGGTAACTCAGAAAATTGACCAAACAAAATCTAATTTCATTAATGAAAAGTGTTGTTGCTATAAATTTGAGAGATTAGGTCATAGATTACAAAAATTAATTTCAAGTGACTTTTTTCCTGTATGAAACAAATTTAAATGTTACCCTTGTGTAAATAATGCATATATTTATACTTTTATTAAAATCTTTACATTTCTTAGTTTTCAATTACAGTATTAAATTTCCACTGGTATAACAGCACATGAAAAAAAGTTTGATAATACAGCTGCAACCCCAGAATATATTTTCCACATTTATATATAAAATGCAAGTTTAATACATCATGAGCTTTCCCAACTTTATAAAAAATCAGAAAAATCTGCCCAAAAAAGCTGTTTTCACTAATGTTTAACAAGTACATGGAATTTAGTACAGCATAAGAGCTGTATAGCAACCAATTATTTGCAAGTAACATATAAATATTGGATATCTCTTCCCTGATAATGCTCTATGGATCATCATGAAAGCCCCTGGAAAGTTTGGAAAACTAGATACTTCCTAAATTACAATCTCTCAATTAATAGAGTAGAAGATAGAAGTGAAAAGTTGAGAACAAAAACACTTACAAATGTACTAATATTTCTGAATTTATGGATTGTAAAATAAATTTAAAATAAAAATTGTCAAAAAGTATTCATTGCCAGATTAGGTGCCACCACATAAACATTTCCTTTAAAATTCACTTAAGATTAAAGCTAGATTTATTGTAGAAAACTCAGCAGTTACAGGTATGCCCATTTAAATCTCACTTGGTAATAAACCAAGGAAAGGGTGAGGAAACACCTACATCATGTTTTCAATGTTTTAGTCCTTTAGTCAGTGCAAAAGAAGGATCACCGTGGATGTTTATAATCAACTTCTCCAAGGATCCACTCAATGCCATTCAAAAATCCTGTTAAAGTCTCAGCTTCCATATCCTGCACCTAGGAAAATATAAAATAAAATATTTTAATTTTTAAAAAACAAGATTCTATGACCAAAAAAAAAAAAGAAAGAAAAAATTTTCTCAAAGTTGTAGAACAAAGAATGCTATAGTTGGTAGGTCATAATGTTTGGAGTTTAGATTCAAAAATCAGTCTCTGAAAAACTGTCTCATTAGCCTCATTGTTCTAGATATTTTTATATAATAATCAAAAGGAAAAGAGAAAACACTGTGTTTGAGAACAGTGGGTGGCCAGATATCTATTAGGTTCCTAAGTATAAGAACTGTGACATCTCAATGTGGCTGTGAATAAAGGACAGATGATTGCTAAGGCAGAGAAAGGCACTTAACTAGCTTATACAGTGAGTAAAAGGGGCAAGATAAAAAACTGGAGAACATACTTTCTTTTTTTAAGCCTAATGTAAAGGAGGACAGTTTTCAAAAGTGCTGGTACTTAAACTAAGCTGGCATTTACACAAATATATGAAAAATAAAATGTCTTTAAAGACAAAGAAGCTATAATGGGTCACTCAAATTTTATCAAGATAGAAGTGTACTATAATAATTTCTAGTCAATAACCAGTCAATAACTTCAACTGACTTGTGATCTCATCAATGTAAGCACTCCCTCTAAAGGTAGAGACTGGAACTCATCCTTGCCTTTCATCCTGAGCAATTCTTATCTTCCCACAAATCCTCCAGATAGAAACTACCTAAGAAGTGAGAAGTCAAACTTTAGTCTTCTTTCCTCCTTAATAGGCCCATTAATCTTCCCTCGTATTACATGTCCAGATTGCCTCCTTTTCTGATTCTACATTTCCTGAACAATATTTTTTATATTATCTTTTACATGCAGGTCATTGATGCTGGTATGCTATAAGCTTATATATATATATATATATATATATATATATATATATATATATATATCCCTATCATGTGTCTCTCTATTATTCTTTGGGTCATTTACAATTCTTATTCTTTGGAAACTGTGGTGATGTATAGCTATATAGCATCACCAAAACAATGATTTTATGTTGTTGTTGTTGAAAAATGAATTCTTTTATTTCTGTCAGAAAGAAAAACATTTTCCAATGCACAATTTCCCAAATGCAACCAAGCCTAATTCCTCTTATTCAATTTCAGGCCCTTCCCACTATTCAATTGCAGTGTTTATCATATATAAATATATATATATATATATACACATAAATTAATGGACTAACTCAATATGTTGCCCATCTAAATACGTATAATTTATTATTATTAATTTAATGCATATAATTTATTACATCACATTAAACAGGTACATGGTAGTTCCTAAATTTCTAAGTCATTAATGGGTGTATGAATTAGGAAAATTTATCCTAAAGGGGTCCACTTTGAATTCCAAAAAATTATCCCAAAAGCCTTGAATAAACAAAGCTTATAAATGATAAAAAAAATGACTATCAAAAGTACTCTGAATACTTTCATTTCTAAACACAAAAAGATACAGGAGTTACAGATTTAGATGTCCATCTAGTCCAATCCTCTCATTATTAATTTTGCTTTTTTTAAACAAATAAGTAAACTATTATGAGGTCCAACAAAATGAAGTAACTTGTCATACAGGTAGTAAGTGACAAACTTGGGATATGAATATGTTCTCTCACTCTCATTCAGCATTCTTTCCACCAAACCATATTTCTATCAATATTATAGATCATGCATATATTTTAACAAAATAATATATTACTTATTAAAAAATTCCAATGATGAAGGCTCAGAAATGATTATCTTATTTATGCCTATTAGTCCCTGCATTTGCTAGCAGAGTGACAACAGACAAGTTACATAATTTCCATGTGCTTTAGGTCACAGCTTCTTAAATTGTGGGTCATGACCCCATATGGGATTACATAACTCAATGTGGGGGCTGTGAAAAAATTGTAAAAGGTATCAAACATTCCACCAAGATTTAATTCCTTATGTAAAAATAAACAAACATATCCATTTCATTAGTATGCAAATTTGCTCATCTTTAATAAATGGTAAAAATCACATATATATGTATATATACACCAAAGAATTATTTTAAAATGAATATCTTTATGATTTATTATCAGCATATATTTGATTTGTATAGCTACTGTATATTACTATATAGCTGAAATTATGTAAAAATTTCTCAGGCAAAAAGGGGTTACAAGTGGGAAAAGTTTAAGAAGCCCTGCTTTAGGCAATTTCCTAGGACTTATCAATAAAATTAGGGGTTTGGACTAAATGGAAACAGGATGCCTTCCAGCTCTATGATACTATAATCATCTAGTCACAAATGGGTTGTAAGGTGTACTGGTAGAGGTTGTTTTTACACCTGGAGGTCCTATGCTAATGAAATTCCAGTTCCTTTTTCCCTATGTATCTGCATTTCCTGAGAGTCTAATACATTGTCTCGTACATGCACATAATAGGTATTTAACTGCTATTTACTGTTTCTTCTATACTCTCATATAAGAGAATGGATTAGCAGTTGATCATTTCAAACTAATTTTCATGGATCCAAATAATCAATTTATTCTGTAGCTTTTGATTTTAATAAATGGCTTTAGTATGTTATTCAATTATAGAAAAAGTTAAGAGAAAAACTAAGTAAATGAGATAGAAATGAAAACTTACCATCCATGGTAATTGAAGTTCATTTAGTTTCAGTTCATGTGCCAAATAAAAACAGGACATCCTTTTTACAGTGGCTTGAGAAATACAAGATAAAACCAGCAAAGGTCTTTCTGGGGAGCCAAAGGCTGGGTCTGTCATTGCCATAATTTGAGAAAATTCATCTTGCCATTCATGTCCTAAAAAGCACAAGGAGAAACATTTGCATCCTTTGGGAGAGGAAAATTACTGTGATTGCATAAAATAAATGACAATTGCTCATTTTCTAGACTCAGCTGCTATTCCAACAAAATAGTATTGGGCATAGCTGAGTTAATCAAGGAAATTCCTAGAGGGTTTTGAGGTGGCAGGCATCATTTCTGGATGGGATGCCCAGGAAATGCTTAATAAAAGATGTGACTTTTGAGCTGAGTTCTAGCAGAACTTTTATCTTTTCTGAAGCAATTTAATCACTTCTTGCTCTGTCTCATTCACAATCAACAATAAATGAAAAAGCTCATATTTATACAATGTTTTTTAGGTTTAACAGGTACTTTTCTTCACAAAAATCCTGTGAGATGAAGAGTTCAAATATTGCTATCTTGATTTTATGGAAGAAACCATAGCTCAGAGTGGTAAAAAGACGAAACTACAAGTTTAGCAAATACCAGAAACAAGGTGTGTACCCAGGTTTCCTGACTCCAGTTCAAGGCTCTTTCCACTACATCATCACACATTTCCCAAGATACACACACACACACACACACACACACACACACACACACACACACATCAGATTAAAAAATAGCTAAACCCTATGCTCAAAAAGTTATCAAACTGTGCATACCCTTTGACCCAGCAGCATTTCTATTGGGCTTATATCCCAAAGAAATCATAAAGAAAGGAAAAGGCCCCACATGTGCAAGAATGTTTGTGGCAGCCCTTTTTGTAGTGGCTAGAAACTGGAAATTGAATAGATGCCCTTCAATTGGAGAATGGCTGAATAAATTATGGTATATGAATATTATGGGATATTATTGTTCTGTAAGAAATGACCAGCAAGATGATTTCAGAGAGACCTGGAGAGACTTACGTGAACTGATGCTGAGTGAAATGAGCAGAACCAGGAGATCATTATACACGGCAACAACAGTACTATATGACGATTAATTCTGATGGACATGGCTCTCTTCAACAATATGTTTCAAACCACCTCCAGTTGTTCACTGAAGAAAGCCATATACACCCAGAGAGAGGGATGCGAAATGTGGACCACAACATAACATTCTCATACTCCTTGATTGATGTTTGCTTACATTGTGTTTCCTTTATCTGATATATCATTTGTGTAGATAAGATTTTTCTTGCACAACAATGATAAGTTTGGAAATATGTATACATATATTCGATTTGCCAATATTTTAACATAATTAACATGTAGTGGATATCCTGCCATCTAGGGGAGGGGTGGGGAAGTTGGGGGGAAAAATTTCTAACGGAAAGCTATGTGTTATTGTTGAAGAATTACCCACACATATGTTATGCAAATAAAATAAAATTAAAAAAGAAAAAAAAATAGCTAAACCTATGTTCAAGCTAATGAAGAGCAGAGAAGGAAAGTGTTAACCTATATTAAAGGCTCAAGATTATTATTCTATATTTTATATTAAACTAAAATAACCATTTGGGCAAGGTTTCCGTGTGCTTTAGCCATTTCAGCAATTTGTAATCAAAAGTAAAAGCATTCCTTTAATATTATTTTTCTACTATTCTTTTCTACTAGAGACCAGCCCAATTCTGTTAGCCAAACACAACATCAACAAACATTTGTAAAACACTTTAAAGTTTTCAAATTCCTTTCTTTACTAGTTATGTGGCCTTTAATAATATATTCTGTTTTCCAGTACTTAGTATTTTCATTCAATCGCTAATGAATAAGTTCTTTCAAACTATAGCTGGTTAAGAATCTAAAGCACCTTTGTAAAAAGAGGCTTCTGAAATTCAAAATAAAAATATAGATGAATCATTTAATCTCTCAATATTCTAGGCAATACCCTAAGATTATAAATTATAAAGAAGGCATTGACCTGCATTGGGAGAGAGAATTTCTGGGAATTCACTTTATAAATAAAATCACAAATCTAGTCTCTCCATCCTGGTTAAATAGGAAACTAATACATTGAACCTAAGATCTGCATTCTAATGTCATGGTTACATAACACAAAAGGAAAAGTTCACAATTATATAAAAAATCTCAATTTTACAGAGAGTTAAGTTTCACATTTGGGGCAGTGCTCTTATTACCACTTTTTCCTTTATTATCTGGGTGATTTAAAAAAACAAAAATAAGATTTTATTGTTGGCAAAGATTATCTGAATAAGAGAATCTGTATAAAACCCATTTCAGAAGCAGGATTAAATAAGAAATTTTATAGTATATCATATAATTACATCATCCAAATTAACCAGTCACTCATTATGTCCTTAAGAAAGCCACATTTAAAAAAAATACATTTTCTCATTTGCATTGCAAACAATAAAACGGCCAGCGTAATTTTTTTAAATATTAAAAAATGCTTACTTTTGTGAGCTTCACCATTTGCAACATAGATGAACCCATCCACTACTTCACACACCTTCTGAATTTGTGGAATCACACTGTATGCGACCCTCTGTTCATCATTTCCCATTCTGTTGAACATTTTGTTCACTGTACTTGTTTGCTCTTCTCTTGCTCTATCTCTTTCCTTCCTAAAAGGTAAAAAAAAAAAAATTAAATAAACAGACAAGGAGAAAATCAAAAGATCCTAATCCATAAAAAAAATTCCTCAGTCCAGATCTCAGAAAAGCCATGAGATAAGTAGCCTTACCTAGTTGTTGAATATAATACCAGGATGTTGAATTTATGTTGGTTGTTCAACTGAAAGCTGATTCCTGATCCAATGCCTGAAGAAAAAGAATGCAAAATCAAAATAATTTATTACTGAATACAGTAGGAGAGCAAGACTGAAAGAAAAAATACCTATTGAGAACAAAAAAAGAGCCAAATGATAATTCTTTATGTGTGGCTCTGGAATAAAACATTATACCTGAGCTGAAGAAAAGGGGGGCTGCATGTGACTTTCATTCATGCAGTATTAAAAATCTGGATAGAGAACAACAAAGGACAATTAGCCTTAGACAATACTCTTTTACCTGCTAGCAAAAAGCAATGTAAGCCATTAAGCTAAGTTTACAAAGATTTTTGGTAAAAGCTAAAATAACTACTTTTAAAAGATAAAATAAATAATATATATATATTCCCATTCCAATCTTTTAAAAAAAACAATTATAACAATTTTTTAAATCTTTAAATGTGAGGGGGGTTGTGTGTATAGTTAAAGAGTAAACAATCTGAAAAGTGTCAACCTATATTCAAGTTCAAGATTATTGTTCTTTACATTAAACTTAAAAAAATCTTTTGGTGGGGTTATATTATCTCTCTTTTTGGCAATCTTATTTTACAAAAATATTTGATTTCATACCTGGGAATAAAATTAAATCAACTGAAAGAGAACTCTGGAAAAATCTTCTTATATACATAAGTAATTTGGGGACTAAAAGTATAACTAATATAATTCATGAATTCTATAATTTCCTCTGTTGTAAATATATCAGTCAAACACACTGGTCATGAATCAATAAAAAGTGAAGTTGGATGGTGTCAAACTGTACCAATAAAAATGGCTTATATAACTATATGTATATATATTTAGATCCGTGTATATGTCAGTATACTTATTTTTTGTTGTTGTTCAGTTGTTTCAATTGTGTCCTATCTCCATGACCCCATTTGAGATTTTTTTCCCAATTCCTAATTTATTTTATTTTTAATTTATAGAATAAAACAAGCATTTCCATAACACAGTATAATAAGATATGATTGTATATGAAACTGCAAGTCTACTATATACAACTATATTATATACAACAAAATTATCACGTTAATTTCTTTGGGATGGTTCTTGGTAAAGGTACTGGAGTGGTTTGCCATTTCCTTCTCCAAAATATATGTATGTGTGTATGTATATACACATGCAAAAAATGTAAAAAAATAGTATAAACAGTGCTTTAAAATCTACAAAGTGCTTTTTATATATTTTCTCATTTGAATTTCATAATAACTCTATAAAGTACCATTATCACTACTTTATAGATAATGAAATTGAGGTTTAGAGAAATTAAGTGATTTGCCTATAGTCAAATAATTATTAAGTGCTTAGCCAGGATACTATCTTCCTTTCAACTCCCAGTCTACTGTTCTTTAGATCCAGTTACTACTTACTTTGCAACTGTTAGGAAAATTTTATTTTTTAAATCTGTTTCTTAGTACAAAGAAAGTGAATTCACAAATTACTACATGATTTATTTGATTTTGTTTCAAAGAATATCATGTCCTACCAAAATGTCCACTATTTTGCCCCATCAGTCAAGGTCAACATCTTTTTTAAATAAATATTTACTGTAGGCCTTTGACATTCCAATATTCAAGGGAGCTTTTTTTTTTTAAGTGTATTACTTTGCCTTAGTTGATTAATGATAAGAATACTCCTAGGAAATAGGAGCACAAACCATCCATACCATTTTTGTCCATGTCTTCCCATAAATCTTCAATAGATTATCTACCCTAGTAGATAGCCAGTAGTACCTACTTCTTGTTTTTTTTTATTATTTCAGGGGGTTCCAGAGTACTCAAGTTGTTGTCTATTTTCTTTCAGTCTCACTACATGACCAGTCCAGATCCTTTTCAGTCATATAAGTTCACCACTTCTTATACACAAGGGAGTATAATAGCTTAATAAATGATACATTTTTAAAATTAGTTCTTCCAGTTTAGAGGGCTTGTTTTCTGTAATTCTACAGGATTCATTTGCAATTGCATTGTAATAGCTGTTCTTTCCATTTACATTATAGTATTCATTTTGTTTATTGTTTTCTTGCATCTGTTTACTTAGCACCAGTTCATGTAAATCTTTCTATGCTTCTGAACAATGTTTTGATGGATTTTCCAAAAAATTAACAAGAGGAAGAAAAACATTCCATTTATGGGTGATAGCCAGTTAAAAAATGTGAAGATGGGATACTTCCAGCTATGAGGGATTAGGAAAGAGTCCCAACAGCAATGCCAGAACTAACTTGGGCAAACATGCCAACAACCTCCCAATTCAACAATGGGATAGAAACACAGCAAATCTCTATGGCTCTGAAAGAATGGAGAACTCCCAACAAGCAAGTTCCAAGAGGTTGATAAATGATCAGAGGGGTTCTTGGGGAAAAGTAGAGACCACAATAAAGATGCAGAAATCTAGAAGTCCTACAGAAAGATCAAACAGGACTAACCACTCTGCTCAAAAACATGAAATAAGCTTTTATTGGCACAAAATTCCAATTCAGGAACTAACTCTGTAGAGATAAATAAATCAAAGAAAGCATTAAAACTATATCACAAAACTAAAGATTTTCCCAAAGGAGAAAAGATAATGCCATAATAACAAAAACAGAAATTTAGAAAAACATAAATTTTCTACAAGGAATATATAAATATCAAGAGAAAATGAAGCAAGAGATAAGAAAATGAAATAAAAAATCTGAGGTAAAAAATTGGAAAGAGAATAAATAACAGAAGAGAAAGGGATAAATCTATAGAACTAGATGGTAATTCGTTCTTTATCCTTGAAGATTACCAAGAATATCAGGAGGATGATGTCTTGACTTGCACTTGAATTGGATTTAAGTGAGGCAGGTGCTGTGCACCTCACTCTCTCCTCCAAAATCATCAGAGTCCAGAGGCAAAACATAAATCAAGATGACTGGTGATTAGACAAAAAAGAAAATCTGTGTCAGGATTCAAACTCACGTCTTCCTGATTCCAAAAGTAGCATTCTATCCCTTGCACCATTTAGCTGTCTCAAAATCAAAAGACTGGGGGAAGGGAAGAAACAAAAAGAGAAAAAAAAGTAAGATTTATCTGCAATCAAAACAATTGACCTGAAAAACAGATTAAAAAATTAAGAATCAGAGCAGGTAGATGGCGTGGTAGATAGAGCACTGGAATCAGGAGAATTTGAGTTCAAATTTGACCTCAGACATTTAATATTTACTAGTTGTATGACCCTTGGCAAATCACTTAACCGCAATTGCCTCACAAAAAATAAATAAATAAATAAAAATAAGAATCACTGAACTCTCTAAAACTCATGATAAAAATAAAACCTAATTATTATTTCAAGAAATTATAAATGAAATTTCAAACCCATTAGAACTAAAGAGCAAAATAAAACTAGAATGAATCTACCAATCATTTCCTAAAAGGAACACCAAAAGGAAAAGTTCCAAGAATGTCATAGTTAAAAGCTAGAGTTCTGACATAATAACATCTTTTTCCTTCCCTAAATACCTGGCTGAAACTAGCAGGTAGTGAGGATGAGGCTTGGGAACACTCCTGGGAAAATGTCCCCCCTATTTTGTTCCCTTCAGAGGTCCAAGGGATAGCTATACTTACACTAGGTAACCGAGCTGAGAATCAAAATAATCTTTGTTAAGCTGGTCACTCTCCAAGTGCAGAATGATTAAATTTAATTGAGATAAATGCAAAGCCCCACATTTAGATGTCAAGAGAAAATAATACAAGTATAGGGAGCCACAGCTTGACATTAGTACATATGAAAAAGACCTGGGGGTTTTAGTTGACCTAACCTCAATAAGGGCTAGGTGGTACAACAGATAAGAGTGCTGGAGTCAGAAAGACTGCTTTAGATATTTACTTGCCATGTGACACTGGGCAAATTACTTAAACTCTGTCTACCTCAGTTTCCTTGTATATAAAATGGGGGAAATAATAATATCCTCCCCCCCCCCCAGGATTGATGTGAGGATCAAATGAGATAGTTTGAAATGTGCTTAGCACAGTGACCAGAACACAATAAGTGTTCAATAAATGCTTATTTCTTTTTTTTCCTCCTTCCTTCCAATGCAGTCTGTTAATACAGTGTGTCTGTTTTTCTATAACAGTCTATTTTGGAATACTACTTGTCATAGATAAGCAAATACATGATAATTTGAAGAAGGAGGAAATATTAAGACCTGGCCTAAAGGAAAAATTTTGCAACAAAAGTAAACTGAACGTTGAAGCAAGCTAGGGATTCTAAAATGCAGAGATAAAGAGAAAGCTCATCTTTAGCATCACAAACTGGAGTTAGTCCCACCCCAACATTTTTCAAATAAGTTTAAGTAATTTGCTCAATGGCAGCGATGGATTTGAATTCAGGTCTTCTGCCTGCAAATTTAGGCATGTACAAAAGCTTGGATATGGGAGAGAATCAATAGAGCTCATAAGGGAATAATATGAAATAAGGCTGCAAAGTTGGGAGGGAAGCAGATTGTGGAGGGCTTCAAATATAAGACTGAACAGTTTTAATTTTATTATTGAGGCAACAGGGAACCAAAAGATTTTCAGTTCAAGCCATGCCATTCTAATGTGACATATCAGAATAATATCTTAGAATATAATTTTGGCAGCTATAGGGAAAAGAGAGACTAGAAACATGGAGATATTTATTTAAATGTTAGGGACTTACAATTAGGTAGGAGTTGTGTATAGAAGGAGAAGATAATTATTATAAACTGCTGAGGGGGAAAAACTGACAGAGTTTAGCAATTGATTAAATATGGAGTGGAGGAAGCTATGAAGTCAAGTCAAGGAGGACTCCAAGTTTTCAAAACTGAGGAACTGTCTCAACAAACAAAAAAAAGGCATAATCTGAAGGAAGAGCAGGTGCAAGGGGGAAAAAAACAAAATTTTGATTTCCATATTTGAATTTGAGATGCCAATAGGATATCTAGATGGCAAAGTAAAATGAAGCAAAGTTCAGGAGATAATGGAACTTGATAAGAAGATTTGTAAATCATCTGCACATAGATGATGCTTGAATTTATTATAGGAGCTGATGATAACACAATGAATATGTAAGAAAAGAGAAGGGCCCAAGAATGAAATTAAGAGAAATCTATATCTAATGCATTGCACACAGGTGATTATCCAGCAAATAATTTTGAGATGGAGCAGACAGGTGAGAAGAGAACTAAGAGATATGTCAGAAGTCAAGGAAGAGAGAATATCAAGAAAATGAACAATCCATAGTATCTAAAGCTACACAGAGAGCAAACAGAATGAGAACTGAAAAATGTGCAATGTTTTTAGAAAGTAAGAGATTATTGGAAGCTTTGAAAAAAAGTTCATTCCCATTCTTGACTGGGCTGGAAGTCAAACTGAAAGGCTATAATGAAAGTAAAGAAATACAGGCAAAAGTATAACTAACTAAAAGAGTTTAGCTGTGAAAGAGCTATAGGATGATCGCTTATGGGAATAATAGAAATGAATTTTTTTAAGGCTGAGAGAGAAATCAACACGTTTGTAGTCAGTACATTAGGAGTCAGTGAAGGAAAGATTGAAGATAAATGAAACAGAGTGGAAAAGCAGGGAGAGAGAATGAACATATATGACCCAAGGTCAAAATCCTAGAGGAGACAGGATTGGAAGAGATGGATGGCATAAGGAGATGAGTTGGCCTTGGCAAGGAAAAGAGCTACCTCTTCAACAGAGATTGAAGTAAAGGAAGAGAAAGTGTAGAAAGGTTTTAAGATAATACTTTTCAAAAAATCTCCTTCCTTCTACTCTATCCTCACAGATCTCATCCATTCTCACTAGGTCAACTATCATCTCAATACAAATGCCTCCTATAAATCTCTATATCCTACCCTAATCTCTCTCTTAAGATTCAGGCTTGTCTATTCCACAACTGATAAATGGTCAAAGGATATGAATAGACAATTTTCAGATGAATAAATTGAAGTCATTTCTAGTCATCTGAAAAAAAATGCTCTAAATCACTATTAATTAGAGAAATGCAAATTAAGACAACTCTGAAGTACCATTCACAGCTCTCACATTGGCTAAAATGATAGGAAAAGATGATGATGAATGTTGGAGGGGATATGGGAAAACTGGAACTAACGCATTGTTGGTGGAGTTGTGAAAAGATCCAACTACTCTGGAGAGCAATGTAGAATTATGCCCCAAGGGATATATATCTGCACATTCCCTTTGATTCAGCAGTGTCTCTACTGAGTCTGTATCCTAAACAGATCATAAAAGAGGGGAAAGGACTTACAGGCGCAAAAATGTTTGTAGCAACTCTTTTTGTGGTGGCAAGGAACCAGACATTGAGTGGATGCTCCCAGGTGGGGAATGGCTGAATAAATTACGATATATAAATGTAATGGAATATCATTTTTCTGTAAGAAATAATGAGATGGTTAGCTTCAGCAAAGCCTGGAAATGGCAAGAAACTGGAAACTGAGTGGATGCCCATCAGTTGGAGAATGACTGAATAAGTTCTGGTATATGAATGTTATAGAATATTATTGTTCTATAAGAAATGATCAGGAGGATGATTTTATTTTTTTAATTAAAGCTTTTTATTTGCAAAACATATGTATGGATAATTTTTCAACATTGACCCTTGCAAAGCTTTCTGTTACAAATTTTCCCCCCTAGTCCCCACCCCTTCCCTAGATAGCAGGAAGTGTACTACAGGTTAATTATGTTAAGATACTTGACAAATGGAATATGCATATACATATTTTTACAGTTATCTTGCTGTGCAAGAAAAGTCAGATCTACAAAAAAAAAATCTGAAAAGGGAAACAATGCAAGCAAACATCAATAAAGAGCATGAAAATGTTATGTTGTGTTCCACATTTCATATCCCTCTCTCTGGGTGTATATGGCTTTCTTCATTGAACAATTGGAATTAGTTTGAAACATTTCATTGTTGAAGAGAGCCACGCCTATCAGAACTGATCATCATATAGTCTTGTTGTTGCCATGCATAACGATCTCCTGATTCTGCTCATTTCACTCAGCATCACTTTATGCAAGTCTCCAGAGACTTTCATGAAGTGATGACAAGTGAAATGAGCAGAACCAGGAGATCATTGTACAAAGCAACAAGAAGACTACATGATGATCAATTCTGATAGGCATGGCTCTCTTCAACAATGAGATGATTCAAGCCAGTTTCAATGATCTTTTGACAATGAGAGCCATTTATACTCAGAGAGAGAACTATGGGAACTGAGTATGGATCACAACATAGAATTTTCACTCTTTCTGTTGTGGTTTGCTTGAATTTTTTTCTCATTTTTTTTCCTTTTTGATCTGATTTTTCTTGTGCAGCAAGATAATTGTATAAATATATATGCCTATGTTGGATTTAACATATATTTTTACCATGTTTAACATGTATTGGATTACTTGCCATTTAGGGAGGAGGTGGGGGGAAGGAGGGAAAAAATTGAAACACAAGGTTTTGCAAAGGTGAATGCTGAAAACTATCTTTGCATATATTTGGGAAAATGAAATACTATTTAAAAAAAGATCCAGGCTTATATCTTTAAACATATGACATTTGGGGGCAGCTAGGTGGCGCAGTGGATAGAGCACCAGCCCTGAAGTCAGGAGGACCTGAGTTCAAATCTAGCCTCAGACACTTAACAAGTCCTAGCTGTGTGACCTTAGGCAAGTCACTTAACCCCAATTGCCTCAGCAAAAAAAAAAAAAAACAAAAAAAAAACATATGACATTTCCATATAGATACAACATATTAAAAACTCAAGCATCCCATTTCTCCAAAAGCCATCTCCTCTTCCTGACTTTCCCACATTTATCTACAATATTTCAATAAGTTTCAGGTTTGGGTACCTCTCTTCTGTTTCTCCTCCCCCTTGTTCTCCAGATCTAATCACCAAGTCTTATCAATTCATTCTTCTTTAATTCTCTCAAATCTGTTATCCATTTCCTTATACACTACAGTCATCATAGTTCAGGTCCTCATCACTACTTCAAAAATTTCACTCTTTACTGGTCTTTCAGTTCAATTTGTCCCCCAACTCCAAGTCACTGCATTCATTGTTGCTACAAGAACTGGAGTAAAGAAGCAAATATTACTCAATTATCTTATTCATCTTTTTATGTATATATCCTGTATCTTAATTAGGTATAAGTTCTGGAGGGGTCAGAACCAAGTCTCATATGTTAATGTATCTCCAGAACCTAGTAAAATGACTTGCATAGAGTAAAATTTTAATAAATATTTGTTGCTACTAATTCTTTCTAATTTGTTGCTCTACTGTAAAAATTAAATGATCTGCTAAACAAGAAGTTTGTCATAATCTTCAAGTGTATAAAGTTATTTTTTCATTAACTTCTAAGAAAAAGCTCAATATTTTTGAGGTGAATTACTTTTAGCTTGCTGGTACTACTGGATGTTCCACTGCATCAAATTAATCTACCTTATTTGTTTTAAAGAGTTAACTCACCATTATATAATGAACAATTTTCTGCCTACTCAATGGTAGTATCACGCCCAAAATGTTCAAATTCTCATATATCATAGATGAATGTAGAAATTACCATCAATCTGTCTCTGAGGTAAGCCAGCTGTAGGAGAAAGTTCCGTGCAAGACATCAAACTCAACACCAAAGATACATTCAGCTCTTCTAAACCTGGTCCAAACATAGCAAATCGAGGTTCTGTCTGAAGGATCAGTGACTGCAAAAAAGAGGCAACAGCTCCATACATATGGCGACTGGATTTCATGTGTCTTCTGGTATGTGGACAGCTCATTTTATACCTGTTTAAGATAGCCATAACTAGAAATTAAAAAGATAATGTATTTATTTTTGATAATGTATCTTCTTTTATCATTCTCATTAACCATTGAGACTCATGAGGAATTTTAAGTATCAATCAATAAGTTTGTCAAGTTAATAGTTAAAAAACAAATATAACAGGTATTTCAAGTATTAACAACAAGTTGTCCTCATTACCTCACATCTAGCAAATTGGGAAAGATGACCAAAACAAACAAACAAAAAATTCAGAAATAGTTGAAACAGGGAAGACTTTAGAATAACAGCAACACTAATTAGTAGAATTGTGATTTGATCCCTGTGTTCTGGATTTATTTGTATTTATGTGTGAAAAGTTAACTATTTATAACCTTTGACCCAATGATTCCACTAATGAGCATGCATACACTTACACAAATATGCATGGGCACGCACACGCGCGCACGCACACACACACACACACACACACACATAAATATACCCTAGAAGTCAAATGTAGAAAAGTTAAATATATATCAAAATATTCATGGTAACCCTTTTATGGCAGCAAAGAACTGGAAAAAAGTGGGTACACAAACCACCAAATACTACAAATCAAAAGAAGTCTAGTCCCACAACTTGTTGATGGCAAAGAAGAGACCCAAACCTAACCTCCAAGCTAATACTCTACTCCCCTTCCCACAGTAAAAGAAAGTCAAATTAAACTGGGATGGGAAATGGGAAACAGTTAAGTGATTAAGGATACACTTGTATACAAGATTTGTTGATGAAAATTGTTCTAGTCAATCTATTTAATGAGGTCAATCTAAGTCCCAGAAACTTTACCCAGGACAGAGAACTAAAATCTAAGATATCTAAAATTCTGGGGCTTGACTAACTTTATTCACTCCACTACAGATATCCTGAAAATACATAGCTTTCCTTCTCTGACACAGGCTAACCTTCCAGCAGAACCTAAGTCCTAGGGAAAGGAAACATAAATTTAGAGTTGAAAAGGACTTTGTGTGTAACAAAGTGCAAACATCTTGGTTTTATGAATAAAGAAACTGAAGACCATAGAACTTAAAAGGACTTGCTAAAGGTCACATACCTAGCAAATGGCAGTCAGGAATGGCACCCATATCTTCTGACTCCAAATCTGGCATGATACTACACTGACTTCACAGGAAGCAGCAGTCACTTTTTTTTTAAATTTTATGAAACTGAATACTTACATTGTCATATAGTCATAAAGTTCATTGTCAATAACCTCAGATAAGGGTGTTTTTAAGACTTGTAGGTCTGGTAGAGACTTCCAGTCAACAGATGACCAAGAAGGAAGATCTCGCAAAAGAAAAAATTTCCACAGAATAGGATCTCGTACAGTTACGTTCCAATATCGACTTGTCCTTCCCAGTTCAAACAGATCATGAGGTGAAAGAAATGACATAATGTACAACTGCACATAAATCTGAAACACAGAAGGACATGAAAATGGGTAAATTGGAGCTTCAATAAATCATGTCCAGATCAATGGTTCTTAAATCCTTCTTTCACAGATGCTGATAGACTGCATCATTGGTAACTCCTGGTCCTAGAGAATCACCTGAGGACACTAAGAGGTTTGGTGCCTTTCAGAGGGTCACAAAACTATTATGTATCCGAAGCAGTGTTTAAATCCAGGGTTTCCTGATTCTAATGCCAACTTTCCTATACCCTACAGCATGCTGCCTCTCTCTGTGGTGAAACTATAACATATTGTAGTCTAACACAAATCTCTCACTCCATAACTTACATCTGTTTTTTCTGCCTTTAGTGAAGAAAATTGATCACTATTTCACTCTCATTATGGTTCTTTCCAACCCATAAATGGTAGTATTTCTTCTGTTCAGTCTTTCTTTTAGAAATCTACAAGTCAATAGGCAATCATGATTTTACCCACTACTTTATTTTTTAAAAAATCACAGTGTAAAAAAAATCTACTATTTGAGTTATCCTCCAAAATCTAATTTACTGTTTTATGGAAATCTGACCCATCTTTCAGGCAAAGATTGGTTCAAATATAATTTTTTCAGGGATTAAGCATTCTATCAATCAACAATCATTTATTAAGGGTTTACTATGTGACAGGCACTGTAATTGGCGCAAGGGAATAAGTATAGAGAAGGAACAATCCCAACTTGCAAGGAACCACATTTTAATGAGGAAGGAATGCATACATAGGATCACAAATTACAGAAACATAAAATAAAGGAATACATATACATATATACATATATGTATATAAAATAGCTAAATTCAAAATAGGTTAGAAGAAAAACCCTGGATATTGGGAGATCAGGAAAGGTTTCTTGTGAACAATGATGTTTGAGTTTCATGATGAAGGAAGAGTAGGATGCTATGAGGGAGTGCATTCCTGGTGTGATGTGTAACAGCAAGTGCAAAAGCATAGAGATGAGAGAAGGAGGGTTGTGTGACAAGCAGGAGAAAAGACAGTTTGGCAGGATTACACAGCAAAAAGAAAAAAAAATAACTAACAATCTTGGAAAGATACACTGAGGCCAGCTTGTGAAGGAGAAATTATCTCATATAATCGGGTGGCCAGCATGAGGAGATGGGAAACAGCTGACACTTGAACCTTACTCTCATTTGAACTGGTAAAAGGAGAGAGCACACATATACACATAAACACACACATTCACACAACTGGGTAAAAAAAATACATTTCACTCAACAGGGGAATAGAAAGAAAAGAGAAGAAAAGGAGAGAAGGACTTAGAGCAAAAGGTAGCATCAGAGAGAGATAAATCCCAAGCAAAATAAACTTGAAGGATGTATGCAAATAATTGTAGTTTTTTAAGCTCTATTTGAGAAATTTGAAAAAGTATCTACAAACTAGAGAATAACTGAAGAAGTTGTGGTATAAAAAATGTGACAATACTACTTTGCTATAAGAAATGATGAATAAGAGTTTTAGAGAAATCTGGGAAAACTTACATGAACTGATATAGTCAGAAGAATAATTTATACAAAGACAATAGTATAGTAAAAGAAAAAGAAGGTGTGTGTGTGTGTGTGTGTTGCACATGTATAATGTAGAAATTTAAGAGGTTGTTGGGGTAGAAAAAGATTTTTATTGATTAAAAAAATTAAACATTTTTAAAAAGCAAAAAAGGAAGACATGTCAAGGGGTTCTGAGATGAAGAAAATGGGAGAAGACTGAACTCATATCAAATGTTCTTGATGTTCTCAGTAAAGGGAGACGACAGAAGAAGAGGGAGAGGAAGGGAGCATAAAGGAGAGAAGAGGAGGTATGGGCAATTGGAACAAGAAAGAGGTTTGGAAGAGTGAATTAAATATGGAAGAATCAATCAATAAACTTCTAAATTAAACTCAGAGTTGTTTTAATTTGCATTTCTCTCATCAGTAGTGTTTGAAAACATTTTATATGACTATTGATAGTTGTGAATTCTGAAAATTGCCTGTTCATATCACTTAACCATTTATCAATTGAAGAATAACAGATATTCTTATAAAATTGACCTAGTGAAATGGTTGAATGTTTGCAAAAAATAAAAATTTCCCAGATTAAAAGAAGAGGGAAAAAAGAAATTAAGCAAAACATTAATGAACCTTCTTTAAAAAAAAAAAAACAGGACCAGATGGGTTTGAGAAATAAGGCCTTTATTAGAGAAACTTGTTATAAAAAATTTCTCCCCGCTTTCCTGCTTTCCTTCTAATCTTGACTTCATTGGTTCTGTTTGTGAATACCATATAATCAAAATTATCCACTTCATATACCATAATGCTCACTATCTCCTGTTTGGTTATACATTCCTCCATTTTCCATAAATCTGACAGGCAAAATATTTCTTGATCCCCTAATTTGCTTATGATTATCATTCTTTATGTTTAAACATGTACCCTATTTTGACTTTATATTGATATATCATTTGAGATGTTAGCATATACCCAGTTTCTGCCAAATTGCTTTCCAGTTTCCCAACAATTTTTGTGATTTCTTATCCCCAAATCTTGAATATTTGAATTTGTCAAATGCCAAATTACTATTGTTATTTACTACTCTTATGTACTGTGTATCTAATCTATTCTACTGATCCACCACTATATTTCTTAGTACCAAATAGTCTGAATGATTACTGCTTTGTAATAGTTTGAGATCTGGTACTGATAAGCCAAATTCTTTCTTATTTTTTTCACTGATTCCTTTGATATTCTCATCCTTTTGTTCTTCTAGATGAATTTTATTATTTTTCTAGCTCTATAAAATAGTATTTTAATAATTTAATTGGTATGGCATTGAATAAATTAATTTTGGAAGAAATGATATTTTTATTATATTGACTCAGCCTACTCATGAGCAATTAATATTTCTTCAATTGTTTAAATCGTATTTGTGTGAAAAGTGTTTTGTAATTATGTTCATATACTTCCTAGGTTTGTCTTGGCAGAAAGACCCCAAGTATTTTACAGTCTGCAGTTATTTTAAGTAAAATTACTTTTCTATCTTTTTCTGCCGTTGGTAATATGTAGAAAAGCTGATGATTTATGAATTTATCTCATATTTTGAACTTTTCTAAAGTTGTTAATTTCAACTAGTTTTTAGGTGATTCTCTAAATATACCATCATATAATTTGCAAAGAGAAAGTTTTTTTCCTCATTACCTATCCTGATACCTTTAATTTCTTTTTCTTTTCTTATTGCTATAGCTAGCATTCTAAAACAGTATTGGGCAATAGTGGTGATAATGTGCATCTTTGCTTCATTCCTGATCTTATTGGAAATGCTTCTAGCTTATCCCCATTACAGATGATGCTCACTTATGTATTTAAAAGCTACTTTTTTTTTAGCTGCATGCCCAATTCATTGATCTAAGCATTTAAATATATTTTAGAAAGATACTACTTATTACTTCAGGGAACACTCCATTGTTTCCTATGCTTTCTAGTATTTTTAATAGGAATGAGTGTTGTATTTTATTAAAAGCTTTTTCTGTATCAGGATAGTCGTATGATTTTTTGTTGGTTTTGCAACTGATATGATTAATTACACTGATAATTTTCCTAATACTGAACCAATCTTATATTTCGGATATAAATTTCACCTGCTCACGGAGTATGATCTTTGTGATATATTGTTGCAATCTCCTCAGTATCATTTTATTTTAAAATTTTCCATCAATATTCATTAGAGAAATTGGTCTTTCATTTTCTTTCTCTGTTTTTGCTCTTTCTCATTTAGGCACCAACACTATATTTGTTTTTTTAAAGGAATTTAATAGGACTCCTTCTTTGACTATTTTTCCAAACAGTTTGTATAGTACTGGAATGAATTGTTTATAAATATTTGTCAGAATATGAACCCATCTGGTCCTGGGGTTTTTTTTAAAGAAGGTTCATTAATGTTTTGCTTAATTTCTTTTTCTGCGACAGGGTTAAGTATTCTATTTCCTCTCCTTTTAATCTAGGAAATTTATATTTTTTGCAAATATTCAACCATTTCATATAGATTATCAGTTTAGTTAACATATAACTGGGGAAAATAGTTCCTAATAATTGTTTCAATTTCATCTTCATCAGTGTTTCATTTTTTGCTACTGGTAATGTTTTTCTTATTTCTTGGGTTTAATTAAATTAATCAATGTTTATATATTATTATGTTTTGTTTTCATAAAATTAGGTCTTAGATTTTCTTATTTTTGATTTTGTTAATCTCTCCTTTTATTTTCAGGATTTCCAATTTGGCATTTATTTAGGAGTTTTAAATTTCTTCTTTTTCTAATTTTCTTAATTGCATGCCCAAATAATTAATCTAAGCATTTATAGAAATAAATTTTTCCCTAAGTGCCACTCCAGCTGCCTCCCATAATTTTTAGTGTGCTGTCTCATTGATGAAACTCTCTCTACTGAAATTATTTTTTTCTGATTAATACTTTGATACATTCATTCTTTAGGATTAGATTATTTAGTTTCCAATTAGTTTTTAAACTGTTTCCATGGTTCTTTATGGAATATAATTTTTACTGCATTGCAATCTGAAAATAATCCATTTAAATATTTATGCTTTTCTGGAATTGGTTGTGAGATTTTTTTTTTAATGTCCTGGCCAATTTTTGTGAAGGATATATACTTCTTTCTATTCCCATTCAGTTTTCACCAAAAATCTATCACATTTAATATTACAAGCTTTTATTTATCTCTTTAACTTCTTTCTTGCTTATTTTATGGTTAATTTTATCTAATTCTAAGAGGAGAAAGTTGAAGTCCCTCACACTATAGTTTTATTGTCTATTTCCTGTTGTAATTCATTTAATTTTTCCTTTATTAATTTGGATGCAGTGCACATTTGGTGTTTGTATGTTTGTCATTGATTTTATTTCACTGTCTACGGTGCCTTTTAGCAAAGTGTAGTTTCTCTACTTTTCCCTTTAATTAGGTCTCTTGCTTTTACTTTGTCTAAGATCATGATTGCTACTCCTGCTTTTTTTTCCCTCTCTCAATTAAAGCATAAAAATATACTCTGTCCCAATCCCTTATTTATACTGTGTGTCTCAAGTGGATTTCTTATAAACAACATATTGTA
The DNA here is from genome assembly GCA_023553655.1 of Myrmecobius fasciatus. NCBI lineage: Eukaryota > Metazoa > Chordata > Mammalia > Dasyuromorphia > Myrmecobiidae > Myrmecobius > Myrmecobius fasciatus. The sequence goes on along the minus strand of JAJPUD010003081.1, from coordinate 117,183 downwards.
AGGTTTTAATTCACTCTATCTGCTTTTGTTTATAGGTGAGTTTATTCCAACCACATTCACTGTGTATTTTCCTCCATTCTGTTTTTGTGTTTATCTTTCTTTTTACCCTATTCCTCCTCCTGTTTCATCTCTTCTCACTACTTCTTGTAATCTTCCTTCCCTTCTATCAGTTCCTTTCCCCTTTCCTATCCTCTTCCCCTCCTACTTCACTATAAGTTAAGATAGATTTCTATACCCAAATGAATGTTTGTTATTTCTACTTTGAGCTAATTCAGATGAGAGTAAAGTTTGTGTTGCCTGCCACAATCCATCTTCTTCTCCATTATAAAAGCTCTTCTTTTTATACCTCTTTTATTGTGAGATAATTTCCTTATTCTTCCTTTACTTTCCCTCCTTTCCCAGTATGTCCCTCTTTCCCCCCTTAATTTCATTTTTTAAAAATCATTCTACCATAGTAAGCTCATACCCACATCCTCTATGTATATTCTTTCTAACTGTCCTAATAATAGTAAAGCTTTTTGGATCTACAATTACCACCTTCCAATACAGAAATATGTGAGCAATGAAGTAGAGCAATGGATGAATTCTGATCCTAGATTTCAAATCTGGTTTTGGACACTTACTAGTTATAAGACCCTGGGCAAGTCTCTTGATTCTGTTTGCTTCAATTTTATCATCTGTAAAATGTGCTGGAGAAGGAAATGGCAAACCAATTCTATAACTTTGCCAAGAAAACCCCAAATGGAGTCACAAAGAGTTGGACACAACTAATCAATCAAACATATAGGAATGTAAAAATTTTAATCTTTATTGTTTCCCTTATTATGCCTTTTTTGTGAGGTGTTAACTCTTCATAATTTTCTTGCACCACTCATTTCTTTATTCAATTTTTCTTCTACCTCAGTTATTTGATTTTTTTAAATGCTTTTTGAATTCTTCCAGGGATTTTTGTTGAATTTATGACCAATTCACATTTTTCTTTAAGCCTTTGCTTGTAGTTGTTTTGACATCATTGCCTTCTTCAGGGTTTATATTTTGATCTTTCTTATCACCATAATAACTTGTCGTGATCATTTCTTCTCTTGTTATTAGTTGCTAATTTTCCAAACTCTTCTTAACTTTTAACTTTATGTTAAAGTTGGGCTCTGATCCAAGGAGAGAGGGGACACCCCCAAGCTTTATACTTTTCTTTCTGCTGTTTTCAGAGCCAGCTCTGACAGTCTGGGGCTTTCGGCTTCCAACAAGGTATGATCTAAGAAGAGGTATGGTCCCTCCCCCCACCCATTTATGCTCTGTTCTTTATTCACAAAAGGACTTTGTTCTCCTATAGCCATCAGCACTCCTCCTGGCCCTATGACTGTGACCAAGTCCCCCACTGTCCTATAGACAAAATTGTGTTCTCCTTCTGTCTTAGAATTGAAACTTAGATCCCTACTCACCCCATGAATGACCACAGGCTCTCATCTCCACCTTGGAACCTCAACTAAAGTCCCTGTGCTCCCCTGGGGATGAAAATGGTATCACTTTTTTTTTGCCTTGGGATTGTGACAGGCAGTGCAACAGATACCTGACCCCAGCACCACCAAAGGGTCTCCTGCAATCTTTTTCCAACCTGTTGTCTGATCCTTCCTCCCAATACTACCTCCTGCCATTTGTGGGCAAAGAGCTCCTGAAGCTGCTGCAGCCACCAATGCAGCTATCTCCAAGGTTCATTGAAGGTACCATGCAGCTCAACCATCATCCTGGTGAAACAGACCTATATAATCTACTAAACTGTCTTGGGCTGGAAATTTTTTTCAGTCAACTTTTTGTTATTTCTGCTGCTTCACAATTCTATTTGAGGTATTACTTTAGAGTTGTTTGTAGGGGAGTTTGGGAGAAGCCAGCTAACTGCTTCTCTACTATCTTGGCTTCCTCAAGTTACCTTTAGTACTGAAAATAACTATCACAGAAGTGGCCAGTTTTAGAATCAGTGACAGTCTTTTTGTAACCCCAGTATGATGCTTCATAAATTCTGCTTAACAGACTAATTTTTACCCTGAACACAAACTGGGTGACCACAGTCACTTACCCAACTCTCATTACCTGAAGCAAGTATAATAATGTAAGACATGGACAAGTTGCTTATGTGCCATCTGTGGAAGGTGTTTCCAAATTTCTACACCAGTTCTTTAGACAGATTCAATAGCAAGTCTGAAACTCTGGCCCCTCCCCCCCAAAAAAAATCACTAGTGTTTCTTATTAATGACTAATTACTAACAAGAATTTCAGACAGCTAAGTGGTACAGAGGATAAAGTTTCAGACCTGGAGTCAGGAAAACTCATTTTTCTTAGTTCAAATCACTTAGTAGCTGTAAGATCCTAAGCAAGTCACTTAACTTTGCTGATCTCAGTATCCTCATCTATAAAATGAACTGGAGAAGAAAATGGCAAATCACTCCAGTAACTTTGCCATGAAAATCCAAAATAGTTAGCAATACCTTAAATCTGAATCTGATCTCTCTGCTGCATTTGATGCTGTTGCCTGTCCCTCTGTGTGTCTAGTTTACATTAATGTCTTAATTTTTGTAATACCTAGTCTCTGCTGATTCTCCTGTCTAACAAATTCTCCTTAGTCTTCTTTAATGGCTCATCATCCATATTGTCACTTTTCTCAATTCTGGATATACCCCAACAGTGTCTTAAGTACACTATTCTTTTTCTTCTCTGCAATGTAGCTTGGAGGATCTATATATACAGGTTTAACCTCTTTCCTTAACTTCACATTTGCATCATTCTATTGAAAATTTCACATTATAGAGAATATATCAAATTCAGCATGTCCAAAATTGAACTCATTATCTTTTTTCACTAAACCCACTCCTCTTACCAATTTTCCTATTTCTGTCAAGGGCAGACTCCCACCCAAGTTCAAAACATCAGCATTATTCTCAACTTCCTCTTTCACTCTACACATCCAATCCAGTTTTCAAATCTTGTCATTTGTACCTCCACATTTCCCACATCTGTTCTGTTCTCACTACTCTCTTGCCTAGATTATTGCAACTAGTTGTTTCATCATGTAGCCAGCTGCTACAAAGTAATATTCCTTAAGTGTAGATTTCACATTCACTTACTATTCAAGAAACTACAGTTGTTCTCTATTGCCTCTAGAATAAAATATAAACTTGTCTGCTTTTGTTTTAAAACCTTCAAAACATGGTATTAAATTTTGCTTCCAACTTCACTAATCAAGGTATCCTGACTTATTAAATCTTGAAACTTCACTAAGACTTCGGGACAGTCAATAAACATTTATTAAAGCATCTACTATATGTCAGCATCATGCTAAACACTTCGAATATACAAAGAAAGACAAATGATAGTCTCCTCTCTGAAGGAGCTAACAATCCACTGGGGGAAGAAGGGAGGACACAAAATAGGCAACAACTATGTACAAACAAGCTATATATAGGAAAAAATGTGGGAAATCAATAGAGGGAAAAATTAGAATTAAGGAGAATCAGGAAAGGTTTTCTGTTAAAAATGGGACTTTTCTTGTTTGTCCTTCATTTTTGAAGACTAGTGACATCATGATGGCTGATACCTTGACTCCAAAGTAAGATTTTAACTGGGACATGAAGCCAGCCAGGAGGAGTTACATGAGTTACTTCTAAGGCCAGATTGTATTTTTCCCAATAGAATATAAGCTTCTTAAGAACAAGTTTTCATTTCTTTGCTGTCTAACCCTGGGGAAGTCATTTTTCCCATTCTTGAAATATTCTTCCTTCAGTCTTATAGAATCCCTCACTTCAAGTTTCTTCATCTTATAATGGGGACAATAACAGTAACTCTCTTCCAGAATGGCTGGAAGGATCAAATGAGATCACTGAAAAATGCTTAGCAGCATATTCAGCGCTAATTAAGATTATATAGATGTTCATCAACATCATTATAGCAAGGCATGATTTCTATTTGCCTCAGATTCCTCATCTGTAAAAGGGATCAGGGCAGCTAGTTGGCAGTGAAGAGAGTGCAGGACTTAAGATTCAAGGAAGACCCGAGTTCAAATGTGACCTCAGACACAACTGTATAATCCTGGACTAGTCTATTTGCCTCAGTTTCCCCATCTGTAAAATGAGCTGGGGAAGGAAACGGCAAATCAGTCCAATATCTTTGTCAAGAAAACCCCAAATGGGGTCAATGAAGACTTGGACACACAGACCGAACAATAAAAACCTTCCAGAGTTGTCCTAAAACTCAAATGAGATACTTTTTAAAGTGCTCAGTGGAGGAAGATTCTGGGCAGATGGTGGAATAGGCCAGTAAATTTAAAGCTTTCCACATTTCTTTCATAAACAGAACAAATTTGCACTTCAGGGCCAACTTAGATTGGTAAAAAATCAAGAAGATTTGGAGCAGAACAGAGCCCTCTCACGATCCAAGAAGATCCACAGAAAGCCCTCAGGCCAGAGTTTAACCTCTGTGAACCTGCAAACACCTCCCAACTAGCTCTGCAGAAATATCGAGCCCTGGGGCTAACTAGGTTTGATTGGAGCTTCTGCAGGAATCACAGAAACTTTGAGGCCAAAAATATCATATCCAAAAAAATTATCCATTGAATGAGAAAAAAAATGGATTTGCATATTTTCAGGATTTTCTATCAACCAAACCCGAATTTAACAGAAAATTTAACATATAAGAGCCACTATTAAAGATCACTTTCAAGGAACTTAACATGGACAAATTGTTTTTTACATGGAAATGTATATCATATATTTAAGATTGACATCAGCAATAGGATAACTCAAAAAAAAATTGGGGCAGAGTTAAGGTAAAAATAGTAATTATGTTATACAAATGAGGTGCAGAGGAAGAATAGGCATCAGAAGGGGGAGAAGGGCTCTTAGTTCTGAAAAACCTACACCTATTGGGAATGAGTTCAATAGGCAATACTCTATGTATATATATATAGAGAGAGAGAGAGAGTGGGGGAAAGTTAAGTAATAGCAAGGCAAATTAAGAGCAGGCACAGGAAAAACAAGTATGTGTATGTGGAGGCACAGTGTGTGCACATGAATCTACATTTTATATAGATATAGATATGTGTGTATGTATATGTATATATGTATATATACACACATATATATCTACATATGTATACATAAATATATCCTTGCTTAACTAGAGCCTGCTTGAGAGTAGAGATGAAAGGAGGAAAAAAATAAAATAAAAAAAGGTGTGCAGCAGAGACCAAAGAACAATTTACAAGGAAGAAAAGATGTATCTTCATGAATATAATTTCTTCTACTAATATATATACTTTCTGGAACTAGTAATTTATTACTTCCTGATGTTCTGCTGGACACATGACAATGTTCTATTTTAAAATAAAACAAAAACAAAAACCTAAAAAAGTGCTCAGCACAGTGCTGGCCATGATAGGCACTATGTTAGCCATCACCATCATCATCTTCATTCTTATTGCCAGTTACAATGTTTGTCTCAGTTTCTCACATGTAAAATGAGGGCACCAACCCATTTAGCACAGTGCCAGACACAGAGTAGGTCCTATAGAAACATTAGCTGCTTATTATCTCTGTATCCCCGGCATTTGGTTCGGTTCCTGTCGTACAGTTGGTACTCAATCAGTGCTGGTGAATGATAAGGCAGTGTGGCCTGGTGGACAGAGAACTAACCTCAGGATAAAGACCTGAGTTCAAAAGAATGCTGAGGGTTGTTTCATTTTTGTCTCCCAGGGCCCAGCTCCGCACATAGCAGGTGCTTAATTAATGCTGGTGGATTAAAAGAAGGACCACGGTCGGCCGGGCCACACTCGGGAGGGGGCAGTGTCTGGGGAGAGGGAGTAAAGGGGCCGGAAGGAGGGAGCCCCTAAGGCAAAACAGAACCGAAAGCGTCCAATATTAAGCTGGAGGCTAGGGGCCGAGGGCCTCTCCAGGTCCAGGGCCTTCCCCGCGGGCGCAGGCGCACTTGCCAGCCGGGCTACCCTCACCTACCGGCAGCCTAGTAAGAGCGCTGGCCTCCTCATCGTCCGCTGGCGCGGCGCCGTGCCCTGGCCTCTCCTTGCCCACCGACTGCCAAAAGCTCCTCCAGCCGCTCACGATCGCCGTCTCTAGACGGCTCCGGTCACCGAACGGCGACACAGATGAACTGGGGCTCCTGCAGCCGGGCTCTGTCTCCGCCATGGCGGCCGGTTTGGAGAGCACAGCACCGAGACCGGGCCTATGAGGAGGAGGAGGAGCTCGGGCAACATTCCACCGTGCGCCAGAGACTGGACTTTAGCAGGCCCTACTTCCGGAGGGCGCGCGGCGAGCGGTCGAGCCCCTTGTCAGGGTGGCCATCAGTGCCCAGGAAGGGGGTACCCAGGGTGCGGATCAATTATTTGGAGGCTCAGGAAAACCCAAGAAAGCGAAAACACACAAAATCTCTCTCTCTCTCTCTCTCTCTCTCTCTCTCTCTCTCTCTCTCTCTCTCTCTCTCTCTCTCTCTCCCTC
>JAJPUD010003081.1:62312-110589 GCA_023553655.1 Myrmecobius fasciatus | reverse complement strand
TCTCTCTCTCTCTGTCTCTATCTCTGTCTCTCACACACACACACACATTTCTACTGGCAGGAAATAATGAGAATAAAATCTAGCGCATGGCTAATAATGCATATGCATGTATGTGTATACACATACATACATGACAGAGTAACAACATTGAAAATTTCAGGAAAGTTGATCTTCATTGGTAGATGGAATTTCCTATACCAATGAAACACTGTTGCACTTGGAATCATGATTTGGGTTCTAATTTTGGCCCTCTCACTTTATTACCAATATGATCTTGATAGGGGCTGAATAAGACCCCTTCACCCTCACCCCAAGGTGTTTGGTAGCAGGAGTAGCAACAGGAGAGGACCTGAATTACTCTCCTGAGGCAAGCAAGGAGGAGCACTAATGTTTTGTTCGTAAGTAGGCCTCTTGTTCCTTGTCAAATACCTTGCTTTTTGACAAAATCACCATAATCCTGAAGTTAGACTATCCAAACAGAAAATCAAGTTATGATGTCTACCCCAAGATTCTATTTCCCTAATAAAAGGCCTACTTGTAAACCTCCCCCCCCCAACACCTATTAGGACCCTAACCCTTTTTAGGCTTAGCCTACTAGTCATTGGTGAAATCCCCCACTTGCTTGATGTCTTAGGCCCCTTCTTAATTGCTATAACCCCTTTCATTGCTATGGATTTAGCCTGCTGGTAGTAGCATAATAAAATCTTTGCCTCTTGATTTGGAGAAGGTCTAAGCCTACAAATTTTTTTGAAATATTTCAGACCATCAGCCCATAACTCCAATTGGGGTATCACCCCATACCCCATCATTTTGATAGTCATGTACAGGGAAAGTCTGACTATAGCCTGGTAATCTCAACAATCTCAGGCAAATTGCTTAATTTTGCTGGACCTAAATTTCCTTCAATTGTAAAAGTGAGAAATGGTGACTGGTGCTAGTAGTTGTCCATCATTTTTATAGAGGACCAAAATGACATCACTATGTTAGAGCTACAATATGTCCCATGTGGCTGATCAAACCAGTATAAGGTCAGAATGCTCTTCCTTAGGTGAGACAAATCATTCATATGAACATTTGGGGTGGCTTCTCTAACTTTGCGCATCTTGCTTTTCCTTTGGGCTAATTCAATTCTGCTTTGCTCATAGAGCCCAACACCTTCTTTGATGAGGGCACACCATGCTGGGCAGTCCCTGTGCCAGTGTCTTCCATGCCATACAATGGATTGGATTCTAAAGTTCCCAAGAGATATCTGAAAAGTGTTCTTGTATTGCTCTTTCTGATCATCTTGTGAGCACTTGCTTTGTGTGAGTTCTCCATAAAAGTCTTTTTGCTAAGTGTATATTTGCCATTTGAACAATATGGCCAGCCCAGTGCCCTCTTTAGTAGTTGGAATGGTTGGCAGTTTAGTTCGAGAAAGGACCTCAGTGTATGGTTTCTTATCCTGCCAAGTGATCTTCAGACTCTTCCTAAGACAGTTCAAATGGCTGAGGCTGGTGGAAACTTAAGTTCAGGAGTTCTGAGCTCCATTGGGGATGTCAATCCAGTGTTGGCACCAATATGGTGAGGCCCTGAGAACAGAAAGCTACCTGGCTGCCTAAGGAGCCATTCAAGTAGGAAATGAAGCAGGTCGAAGCTTTCTTGCTAATAAAATAGGGGGATTTGACCCCTTGGTGGCTACTATACTTTAGCTTGGATAAGACAGGGAGATCATATTGGGAAAGAGAAAAATAATATCTCCACATGCTAACCAAAGAACTATACAATCTCTGAAAGTTAAATAATAGAATCAAAAAGACTTATATGTAATCTAATTCTGCCATCTACTTTCAAGCAGAGGAATAAAAATATGCACAGCTAGTATCTTCTTGAAAAGCTACTTCTGTGCTTAGATTATACTCTTGGGGGAAAATGAGGCAGAATAGCCTCAACATGGTTCCTTGTACATACCTGTGATTTTACTGGTATAGAGAATTCCTGGTGATGAAACTTCCTCTACAAATGCACAAAAAATGGTTCTGTAACCCCAGACATTCACTCATTGCCAAATCTTTTCTATCTTCACACCTCTCATATCTGATCCCTTCTCTCCCCTGGACATAGCTACCCTCTTAGCTCAGTAATTCCCTACCTTTGCTTTGTAAACAGCCTCATCCCTTCCTCAAGCCTCTCACCACCTCTTCAGTGTTTGATTTCTCTATTCAATCAAATCCAGTGGCTTCATATTGCCACTAGGATAAAACATATACTCCTATATTTAGCTTATAAAGCTCTACTCAACATCTAGCTTTTCAGTTTTCATCACACATTATCAGCTCCCCATCCTACATTTTTATGATCCAGTAAAATCTACCTTCTCTTTGTTCCTTCATGTCTTCCCCAAAGAGGAAGCTTTTCCTAAATCCCCAAATTCCTAATGCTCTATCTCCCAAACTATTTTGTATATAGCTGTATTTATAAACTTTATGTATTTATGCTGTGTATATTTCTATATATATATATTAGTCTCCCCCATTAGGATTAAGCCTACTATTAGTAGAGATGACTTCATTCTTGGTAATCTTAATCACCAGGGCCTAACACAGTATTTGGAATATAATAAGTGCTTCTTATTGTTTTAATAATTGTGCCCAAAGAAGAATCTAAGTGTATAGAGAGAAGGCAAATGAAGTATGGTTGGATGACTTGGAGCTAATTATGTACGATAAACCCTCCAGTCAGCACAGTACACATTCTTCCCCCAGCTTAAAGGTCTGGTAATGAAATTATATAAGGAAGGCTGAGTGGTTAAAGGTTATGAAATTACATAAGGCAGGCAGAATGGTGTAGCAGGAAGATGGAAGTAAATCATTAAAGATAATAAATAATTGTAACAAGAACTATGGTGATTGTTTTCATGCAAAATATTTAAAATAGAATTATAGGAGCCTCCAACTTTAGAGCCACAGATTAACTAGTTCAATACTTTTATTTTGCAGTTGTAGAAACTGAGAGTAGAGGTTAACTGATTCAATTTGCCCCAAAGACACAAATTTGTAAATGAGAGAACTAGAAATACTATTAAATGAAGATAAAGCAAGGTATAAATTTAGATCAATCAATCATTCATTCAACAAGCATTTATTTAGTACCTCCAAGACAAGTACAGGGCTAGGAACTTGGTATACAAAGACAAAAAATGGAAAACGTCCCTGCCCTCCTTGTATTTATTTTCTATCATAGTTCTCAAAAGTAAAGCACTTATATATTATGTCAAATTCCAAGCAAATTATTCTTTCATAATTCTTGACACTTCAGAATTAATAATGGCATATAATTGTAGGTATATCACCATGGTGTGCTTGGCATAGAGCAAAACATAAATGATTCATGAATCAGACTGCCTCCTAAGTCCCAAATAGCAACTCATTCATTCATTCATTCAACAAGCATTCATTTAAGTGCTACTACATATATGCCACTGTTCTAGGTACTGGGAATACAAAGACAGAAAAGAAACAGTACCAGTCCTTAAGGAGGTGATATTTTATTGGGGGTGGGTGTGGAAGCAGGAAGGAAGAAACATTATATACATAGTTAAATAGAAATAAATATATATATAAAGTAAATGTTTTTTCTCGTAGTATTTTATTTTTCCAAATACACGTAAAAAGTTTTTAACATTCATTTTTATAAGACTTAGTGTTCCAAATATTTTTCTCCCTCACTCTCTTAAATTATCATATTTGTCCTGTTGTACAAGAAAAAATCAGACCAAAAGGGAAAAAACCATGAGAAACAAAAGGAAAAAAAAAGGTGAAAATACTATTCCACATTCAGTCGTCTCCTTAAATTTCTTTCTAGGTCAGAAGGCATTTTCCATCTCAAGTCTAGTGGAATTGTCATGAATCACCCAAATTGTTGAAAAGAACCAAGTTCATCACAGATGATCATCACATAATCTTGTTATTGTATACTACCATATTGCTTTTGGCAAATAGGCACTAGAGATGATTTGGAAATCAGGATAGGCCTTCTATAGAACAGTGCTTGCTAAGCTTTTTCCACTCTAAAACCCTTTTTCAACCAAGAAATTTTTACATGACCCTGAGTATATATGTATATCAAATAGATATGCAAATAAAATATTTACTGATAATGAAAATAATACTGATAATAAATATAAATTAAAAATTTTACAACCCCTACATTCAGTTACAAGTACCCATATGGGGTCATGAGCCACAGATTAAGAAGCTGGGTTATGTGAGTTGAAATTCCTCTTGAAAGAAGCTAAAGATTTTCTAAGGCAGAGATGGTAAGGTTGGGAAGAACAACAACCTGTGCACACTGAGCTGTCTTGAAATTCTGTATGCAGTTTAGCAGCTGAGTTATTCTGACAAGAACAAAGGTAGAATGTATAGAGCATGATGTGCACTAAGCCTGGAAAGACAAGATTATGAAGAATTTTAGATGCCAAATAGAGAAGTTTCTGTATTTTCCTAAGAGCAATAGGGAAATGGCAAGTGGATCTTCTTGGGTGGTGGAGTGACATAGACATGTTTTAAGAATATGAATTTAGAAGCCATATGGAAGATGGATCAAATAGAGGGGTGGAGGGTGCAAGCACACATTTAGGGTTAGACACCCACCCACTGCATTTAAAAATCACACAGTAGTTCTCAGCTATACAAGAATTGTGAATGTGCCATAAAGTCCCCTATAGTTATAGGAAATAACTATTTGCCAGGAGCCCTCTAGTTAATAACATGCAATGAGCATGGCAGAGGAGATTACTGAGACACCCATAGCCTCTTCTGAGAGACTGGAAGTTTAGGGTCTTCCCTATTTGTTGTATGTATGATCTAGAAGCATATCCACTTCAGCTGCCTCTCTCATTGGTAAAACAAAACAAAACAAAACAAAAAAACAGAAAACACAAATCTAAATTTGTTACAAGTTTTGTCACATGCAAGATAATTAATGAGAAACTGGACATCCTTATTTTGAGCCTTTACTGTTTCTCTACAAAACTATACATTTGTCACCTAGCCACATTGGAAAGAAAGCTATTTTGATCTTATAGAATTGTTCTTATAATAATGCCTTCTTACATCAAACTTTATTATCTCACTTCTTCACTTCACAATTGACCTATGAGACAGATAGTCAGGTAGTAGTATCTCTATTTTACAGACATGGAAACAAGGTTCAAAAAATGTAAGTAACTTGGCCAAGAGGCCATTTTTAATCAGTGGCAATGGTGAAATTTAAATCTTTTTAGTGTGCCTGCTATAATCAAAACGATCACTTGATGAACTCTTACAGTAATAAAAGTTGGCAAAGTTCACTAAAAAAGACAAACTCTCAAAATTCAAATCAATAAACATTTATTAAACATTTAATATGAAATGGTCAAAGGATATGAACAATTTTCAGATGAGGAAATTAAAACTATTTATAATTATATGAAAAGGTGCTCCAAATCACTATTGATCAGAGAAATGCAAATTAAGACAACTCTGAGGTACCACTACACACCTGTCAGATTGGCTAAAATGACAGGAAAAGATAAAGATGAATGTTGGAGGGGATGTGGGAAGACTGGGACACTGACGCATTGTTAGTGGAGCTGTGAACGGATCCAGCCATTCTGGAGAGCAATTTGGAGCTATGCTCAAAAAGTTATCAAACTATGCATACCCTTTGACCCAGCATTGTTTCTACTGGGCTTATATCCCAAAGAAATCATAGAAGGAAAGAGCCCCACATGTGCAAGAATGTTTGTGGCAGCTCTTTTTGTAGTGGCTAGAAACTGGAACTAGTGGCTAGAACTGGAATTGATTGCCATCAATTGGAGAGTGGCTGAATAAATTATGGTATATGAATGTTATGGAATATTATTGTTCTATAAGAAACGACCAGCAGGACGATTTCAGAGAGGCCTGGAGAGACTTGCATGAACTAATGCTCAGTGAAGTGAGCAGAACCAAGAGATCATTATTCACGGCAACAACAATACTATATGAGGATCAGTTCTAATGGACATGACTCTCTTCAACAATGAAATGCTTCAAACCAGTTCCAGTTGTTCGTTGAAGAGAGCCATATACACCCAGAGAAAGGGATGTGAAATGTGGACCACAACATAACATTTTCATGTTCTCTATTGGGGTTTGCTTGCATTGTATTTCCTTTATCAGATTATTCTTTCTTGTAGATATGATTTCTCCTGCACAAAAAATGATGCAATAACTATACATATATTCGATTTCTTAAGTATTCTAACATAATTATCATATAGTGGATATCCTGCTATCTAGGGGAGGGGTGGGGAGTAGGGGGGAAAAATTTGTAACAGAAAGCTTTGTAAGGGTTAATGTTTAGGAATTACCCATACATATGTTTTGCAAATAAAAAGTATTAATTTAAAAAAATTTTAAAAAATTTAAAAAATTAAAAAAAAGAGAATGGAGAAAAAAAAACATTTAATATGTACAAGGCATTATATTAAGTACTAAGTATAAAGACATAAAACAGTCCTGCCTGCAAGTTTATATTCTCCTAGAAGTATATAACATTTACACATACACACAAACATATATATATATATATATATATATATATTAAACCAAAAAAAGGGAAGAGCATCAAAAACCAAGGGGGTGAAGGAGAGAAAACATTAAAATATTTTTTATGCAAATAATGGTCCCTTAACTGACCCCTGGAGAAAAAAGGAGGCTTCCAGAAGACAGATTGGGGATGCAAGGCATTTCTAATTACAGGAGCAGATTATATGAAAGCCCTGAGACAGAGACTGAAAGCAATTTGGAATTATATCCCAATTAAACTTCCTTTGACCCAGTGGTATCACTATTAGTCATATGCTCCAATACATTAAATATAGGAAAAGATTCACACTTATAGCAACAATTTTTGTTATGGTCAAGAAGTGGAAACTAAGGGGATGTGATGAACTAAGGGGGAACAGATGAACAAATTCTGGTTTAAGGCTATAATTGTATAAAAACAAATGACAAAAAGAATGAATTCAGAGAAATCGGCAAAGTTCTCATGAACTGCTATGGAATGAAGTGGACAGAACCAGAACAATTTATATTCCTATAATATCTTAAGAAAAACAACTTTGAAAGCATTAAGAACTCTGAGCAATATAATAACCTCAACTCCATACAGTAATGAAGTATGTCTCCCATTTTCTAACAAAAAACTTATGAACTAAAGGAACAAAACGATATACATATTACTTTTTAACATAGTCTAAATGTGGATCTGTTTTGATGCACTATACTTATTACAAGAAAGAGTTGACAGAATTTTGGAGGGGAGAAGATTTATATTTGTATTTAGAGTAGAGAGAAAGTTGTGGTGATGGCAAAAAACGAATAGAATCAATGAAGAGAAACATGAATGTTCAAAAGGAGACATCAATAAGCAAGATAAATTTTAACATTTGAATATAGCATATGCTTTAAAAAGGAAACAAGTAGGATATAAAAAAATGTTTATAATTTCATATGCAATCTTTTTTTATGTTCTTTGTATATGGAAATTTCATTTCTGCTGGCGTTTGCCAAGTTTGGGATGAAAAAAATAATTTTTTAAAATCTAAGAAAGCAATTAGAAGGACATGGAACATCAATAAGTTTGTGAAAAAAGTACATTAGGAGGACACATCATCAATAAATTCATGAAGTCAATCAACCAGTTTGGTTGGAGCATGTCTCTTAAGGAAATGGAAAAAATATGGATGTCAAATACGTTGTGAAGGTAGAATCAATATGACCTGGCAACTTGTGCTATTGTTTATCCTTCATTTTCAAAGAGAACCAGTGACATCACAGGATGATGTCTTGACTTATGTGAATTGGATTTAAGTGAGGCAGAGTTGGGGCAGCTAGGTGGCACAGTGGATAGAGCACCAGCCCTGAAGTCTGGAGGACCTGAGTTCAAATGTGGGCTCAGACACTTAACACTTCCTAGCTGTGTGACCCTGGGCAAGTCACTTAACCCCAATTGCCTCAGCAAAAAGCAAAAAAATAAAATAAAATAAGTGAGGCAGAGTTGTACAAAGCTACCGTCAGTTTCACTCTCTTCTAGTCATCAAAGTTCAATGACAAAAAACAAGGCAGGGCAACTGGCAATGGCCTGGGGTGCCATACATTATCTTGACATCTTTAATGCCAAGATCGAAAGGACCTGGTTATGCTCCACCTGATCTGACTCCTTTGACCAGCATAGTTTTACTAGGGGGTAGCCATAGAGTATACTACAGCTTCTTGGAGGCGGAGGTAAGAGTTGGGTGACAGATACTAAAAATGGATGAACATTTTGCAAGAGCTTGGCAAGCGCCCTCACACCAGAAGTGCTAGTCCTTCCTAATCAACTTATCCATAGGTAGGAATGAGAGAGAGAGAATAATTAATGGCTAATAAGGTTATGAATCTGACCATTTAGGAAGATGGTGGCAACTTCAACTCAACTATAAAAAGTACAGAAGAAGTGGATCTTGGTGGAAAAGAGTGGGAAGGAATAAACAGAAAATTTACCATACCCTCAAACAGCTAAATAAGTTACTATCAGATTCTTAGCCATGAAGTATTTGGAAACTTTCCCATTTAAATTCAGGCTATAATGAAGTCTCTTTTAGAAATTAGAAAAATTCAACAATTCATTTATACAATCAGATTGTCATTTGAAATGTTATTTCAGAAGTTTAAAATCTTTTAAAAATCAATGATGTTTATAGCTTAACAGATAAAAACTATAACCATACTGCATTATATAATGCAAGTTAAAATTACATTATTTCAAAATAAGCAAGTCTTTCATTTTCCAGAATCCTTGGGAAAAAAGTATCTTTGTGATTTAAAAAAAAAAAAAATTAGCACAGACAGACTAGTGATGGCAATGTTGGAAGAATTCTAGTATTTGTTTTGCATTTGTTGTATTCCATAACTGTCCTTTTAAGGGTCCTTCACAAATAAATATATACTTTCTTAAAATATTTTCTCCAATTTCTCGAAAATCCAAGGATTCTTCAAGCGAAGTGCTACTTGTCCCAGGTCCATTTATGTCTATGTCACAATTTTCTGGATCTTCATTTATACAATACTTCAGTCCCCAATAACACATTTCTCCACTGTACATCATGGCCAGCAAATGCGTGTCACTGAACACACCTAAAAAAATTCATTTAAGTTGAGATTATAATGACAAAATTAAATTAATTAATATTTCCTTAAAAGATTCTATAATAACTTCTATATTTTCAGTTCTTCCTATATACAACAAACTTCAAATAACCACAATTTTATCACTTAGTCAAATGGCATTCTTTTCTCTATATTTCATTTTTTTGGAAAATGTTATGTCTCAATACAACAAACTGCCAGTTATACATTTTTATAAAATTTCCAAAATATACAAAGTTCAGCCCAAAATCATAAATTTTCCTTCTGCAATACATTATGCAATTCACAGATGTTCAAAATTATTATTCAAAATTATTCAAAACCTAAAAGCATTTCAAGACAATTAAATAAAAGGAAAAGTTTTCGCTATACATTTTTGTTTATAGCAGTAAAAGGCATTAAAACATTTTAGAAATATAAAGTTGATGAAACAAAAACAAGTTTCTAAATTGACCAGAATATCCCAATCACTAAATCTAGATCAAGTTTTCAAGTATAATTTATCTATCATTAATAATTAAGGTTTGATGAATTGAGAGAGAAAATGTAGTAAACCTATTTAATAAATATTTCTTATGTACCAACTATGTACAAAAGCACAATGAGAGATACTAGGGGTGAAAAACAAAAACAAATTAGTCTTTGCTTTCTGTTTATATTCTACTGAAAAGACAGAATATATAGATGAGTAATAAATGGTAATTTAAGCAAAGAGCACTAACTGAGGTGATTGGGAAGGCTTCATAGAAAAGATGGCACATAAAGGAAGATAGAAAGGAAGAAGTGCTTGTCAAGCAGGCAGTGTCTATAGGGGCAAAGGAGTTAGTAGAGATGGAATGACTGATAATGAAAGAAAGAATGATTGATTAGGCAATCAACTAGAGGAAAGATAGATGTAGAGAAAAGAGCATGGGCAAGGAAGGCCACTTGTTTCTAAGAAAGGAGATATAGAGGGATTAAAAGATACAGAGGGATTAAACTAGGAGAGAGTATAGAGATGGTTAGAGATGGGAGACAAAACTGTACTTACTAAATAGGATGAAAAAGAAGTATTTAAGGAACAGGTTTAGAATAGTTGCTACAAGGAAAACAGTAAAGAATCCATCAGGGAAGAATAAAAGGATATCCACAAAGCACAGAGGACTCAAATGAGATAAGCAATAGTAGACCTAATCTTCATAAGCAGAATGACTTCCCCGCGGGAAAGGGAAGGCAGATCATAGATGACTGAGGGCTGTGAACTGACAGGGAATGAACAGGCATTGGGGAGGGGGGGTGTCTTACAGTAGAGAATATAGTGCACAGTTAACCTATTAGATATAGGATCAATAAGGTAAAGAAAGGAATGTAAGACCAGACAAGGAGTGATGAACAAAAAAGTGAATTCCAGTGGGATTAGAGGTTGAAGTTAGACTGAAGAACAGGCTTATGAAGAGTGAAGCAAATGAAGGTGGAAGGATGGCTGAAGGGAAATTTCAGAATTCACAAACATGATAGTGGCACATCTGGGGGAGGAGGGGGAACTCTAAAGTATGATCATTCATACAAGTGACTGAGGGGGAATAAATATGTAGGCCCTATAAGCTGAATCAACTATCTAGAGGCAGCAAATGTGAAAGATTCATTACTTCATTATTGCAGCACAAGATATATCTTGGCAAAGCTAAGCAGCCAATAGCCACAAGTTGTGATCAAAAATGAGGCATCTTCTAATAAGCTTCTCTAATTCTAATCTGGTTCTCTAGCATTCTGCTAAAGCTTTTGAAAAGCTAAGGATACCTCCATGTAACAAGGGGCACAGCAAAAGATTATACCACAGACAAAGGAACTAGTATAGTCAAAGGAAATACCTTCTTTTACTGTACAATAGACAGGATATTCTCATTATGTGGAGATTAAATGACTATTCCAAGTTACACAACTAGTAAATGTCTGATATACAATTTTTCTGTAAAAAGAAATACAATTGGAACAGCTAGGTGGCCCAGTGGATAGAGCACCAGCCCTGAAGTCAGGAGGACCTGAGTTCAAATCTGGTCTCAAACACTTAACATGTCCTAGCTGTGTGACCTTGGGCAAGTCACTTAACCCCAATTGCCTTAGCAAAAACAAACAAAAAGAAATACGATCCTTTTGAAAAAATATAGTCATGCTTTTTCAATTAGGGCAGCTAAAAGGTAAAAATCTCTTTTAAGATTTTAGATTTTAGAGAATAAAATCATAGGATGTAATAAAGATAATTGAAATTTAATACTTTGAACTTTGTAAATGAAAGGTACTTTGTAAATAAAAAGCAGAACTTCAATGTATTACTGTAGCACAGTATACTACAGTTACACAAAGAGTGGTCATGCTCGTACCTAAATAATCATCACATGCTAGCACAATTCTTTGAAGAAACAAGCCTCTTCACTTTAAACCAAAGCCAATTTTTTTAAAGCCACAATGTTTAACTTCATCAGAATAAATAACAGGATAGTTCATGGGAATCTTAGTTTAGACAAACTGAAAATATGAAAATATTTTTATACAATGATAAACACTGAATAATCATTCACTTGAAAGAGGTCAACAAAGTCTGATTATAAAAATTTGTTATGCCTTGCAGAGAACCGCCAATAGTTTGAAAGTTACAATTTATAAAATATTACTCCAAATTCACAATTCATGTAGCAACATTTTAAGAACTAATAGTGAATGCTGAGCCTCACTCTGTTCATCTATTAACAAAAGGAGGCAGCCAGCACCAGGACCCTTACCAGAGTGTGATGGGACAATGCTTTGAAGTCCTTAATGTTCTATGTATGTGCAAGCTATGGTCATAAAAATCATTTATTAAAGTCAGTATAAGAGGAATCTAATTCATCTTATTTTCTCTTCTTTCATGGGAAATTCCATACATCTGATCTAAATATCTAGTTCTCATAACTGAAGAGAACTGCTGTTTACACTATCACAGATTTCCTATTTGCATCAGAGAGAACTATGGAGATTGAATGTGGATAGAAGCATAGTGTTTTTACTTTTTTTCTCATTGTTTTCCCCTTTTGTTCTGATTTTTCTCTCCCTATTTTTCTTCAAATATAAATTATGTGAAAAATGTAAAAAAAAAAAAAAAAGTTCATGTTATAACCTAAAAAAAAAAGAAATTTTAAAATAATAATAATTTCATAGATTTCTCACATTATGAGAAATCTCTCATCTTCCGTTAAATTCTAAGAAAACAATATTTTGGAGTCTAATCAACTTACCTAAGCACAACTTTATATTTTGGCTCCCAATAATATCCAAACATGCAATATCCATAGAATTTTTAAATTTTAAGTAAACACATAAAGATCATGCTACCTTCACTAAGTAACTTAGCTGTATCTATGTCTTGAAAAGAAATGTCTTCATTCAGTTGAGGAGGGCATCGAAAATTAAACATCTTCAGCAAGTAATTGATTCCATCAATGAGGCACTGAAGTAAAGTAAAAAATGGTATGTTACATATCAAGTCACTAAAATTTTAGACATTAACTTCGGTGGTTCATGCTCATTTTAATGGCATAAATTCATTTTATCACTCACTACTCAAAATATCCATGATATAATAACACAAAACTAGCCATGGCAATTACTAAGAAGAAAAAAAAAATAATAATGTTTCCATTAACAAAAAGACTATACCCAGCAAGACCGAATTCTGTTGAATACTGACTTTCTGGATTTACTGCTAGGTCAGATCCTTTCTTGCTAATTGCTTCTAAACATATATAGCAATTACATAAATATTTGATAACATTAGTCATCAAAACATCAAGCATTCAGGAAATGGGTTTGTTCCCAATAGCAACACTTGGCACATTCTTTAAATTAATAAAACCACCCAATCCTAGAGCTCAAAAAGACATTAAGATCACCAAATAAAATAAAGTTCTTTCACTATACTTCTCCCTCCACATATGACCAATCCAGACCAAAAAATGCATTCCAGGGGGAAGACTTCACAACCTCCATAAAATATAATGCCAATATTTAAATGTCAGAAAATTGTTACTCATTGCCAATCTAAATCCTGATTGTTATAATATCTGTTTCTTCTTTTCTTCTGTTAGTGTTCCCACTAAAGAGGACTATAAAAGTGGATAAACCTTATTTAATCAAACATGTATAGGCCTGACTAAATATAGGCAAAAAGATTGATATATTTTACTTATAATAGAAAAAAAAGTGTTCTTGAAGCCAATAATCAACACTATACAATATATTCATAATGACATTTACCTTTTTAAGCACATCTGTATTTGTTGATTGCCACTCTTCTCTTGCTGTGACAGTATGGCAATACATATAGAGTAAAGCTCCTCTTCTCCAATAAAGGCATTCTAGCAGTTCTGTGCCAAGTATATCAGAGTGCTGAAAGTAAAACATTATTGAATGAAGAAATTTCAAGTTCACATAATTAACAAATTTTTTAAAAATCAACCGAATTTTACATCAACATTTGTACCTCATAGAATTAAATATGCAAAAATATATTTTGCACAATGATAAAAATGGAGTACTCATTCACTTTAAAGAAGAATTATTCTTACTAAAACATTAACAGTAAGTTTTTCTAAGGTAGCTTTTTTTTTTTCCAAACTAATTTGTCAATGAAATACTTTGGGGCTTGAAATATTCTGAGAAAACCTATAAGTGATAGAGCAAGAGGTCTGGAAGAATGGATCATCCCTGATCTAAAAGTAGGATCAATAGATTTTAATTTAAATAGTCTATTTCCATACATGCCTCTTTTCCCATGAAATATTGAGAAAACATCACAAATATAAATGTTTTCCTATAGAACTGTATAGAATAGAATGCCAACTCTGTGCAATGAGGTTGGAGATACATAATTATAAATTTAAAATACACTTCTGTGTCTTCAATTATATTCAACTTTTCAGGAACTTATCTCTTGCCTAAAATGTAGTGCGTTATCATTATTTATTTATTCCAACTCCACTGAAATATATCATTGTTTACTTATTTCAGTTCCTCTGAAATCAAGTAATGAAACATGAAATGAGACATGTGACCAAAAAAGCTTGAATACAATTTTTTTTTAAGATAAATCAATTTTAAATGAAACCTGAGAGGCAGTATGGCTCAGTGAATAGAGTATTGGACTTAGTATCAGAAAGACTTGGGTTCGAATTCAGTTTTAAATAGTAAATGAGTGACCATGAACCCTTCACTACTTTGTTTCTTTCTTTTTTTTTTTTTAATTAAAGCTTTTTATTTGCAAAAATATGCCTAGGTAATTTTTCATCATTGACCCTTGAAAAGCTTTCTGTTACAAATTTTTCCCTCCTTCCCCCCACCTCTCCCCTAGACGGCAGGAAGTCTAATACATGTTAATTATGTTAAAATACTTGACAAACAGAATACATGTATACATAGTTGTACAGTTATCTTGCTGTACAAGAAAAATTGGATCTATAAGGAAAAAATCTGAGAAGGAAAACATATGTAAGTAAACATCAATAGAAGGCATTAAAATGCTATGTTGTAGTCAACCCTCAGATCCCATAGCCTCTCCCTGGGTGTAGATGACTTTATCACTGAACAACTGGAACTGGTTTGAAACATCTCATTATGAAAGAGTGACATCCTTCAGAATTGATCATCATATAGTCTTGTTGCCATGTATATTGATCTCCTGGTTCTGCTCATTTCACTTAGCATCAGTTCATGCAAGTCTCTCTAGGCCTCTCTGAAATCATCCTGCTGGTCGTTTCTTACAGGACAATAATATTCCATGACATTCATAGACCATAATTTATTCAGCCACTCTCCAATTGATGGGCATCCATTCAGTTTCCAGTTTCTAGCCACTATAAAGAGGGCTGCCACAAACATTCTTGCACATGTGGGGCCCTTTCCTTCCTTTAAAATCTCTTTGGGATATAAGCCCAATAGAAACACTGCTGAGTCAAAGGGTATGCACAGTTTGATAACTTTTTGAGCATAGTTCCAAATTGCTCTCCAGAATGGTTGAATCCGTTCACAGTTCCACCAACAATGTATCAGTGTCCCAGTTTCCCCACATCCTCTCCAACATTCGTCATTATCTTTTCCTTTCATTTTAGCCAATCTGACAGGTGTGTAACGGTATCTCAGAGTTGTCTTAAATGGCATTTCTCTGATCAATAGTGATTTGGAGCACCTTTTCATATGACTACAAATAGTTTTAATTTCATCATCTGAAAATTGTTTGTTCATATCCTTTGACCATCTATCAATTGGAGAGTGGCACTACTTTGTTTCTTCATCTATAACATGCATATGCATATTATGGAATATTATTGTTCTGTAAGAAACAACCAGCAGGATGATTTCAGAGAGGCCTAGAGAGACTTGCATGAACTGATGCTAAGTGAAATGAGCAGAACCAGGAGATCAATATACATGGCAACAAGACTATATGATGATCAATTCTGAAGGATGTCACTCTTTCATAATGAGATGTTTCAAACCAGTTCCAGTTGTTCAGTGATAAAGTCATCTACACCCAGGGAGAGGCTATGGGATCTGAGGGTTGACTACAACATAGCATTTTAATGCCTTCTATTGATGTTTACTTACATATGTTTTCCTTCTCAGATTTTTTCCTTATAGATCCAATTTTTCTTGTACAGCAAGATAACTGTACAACTATGTATACATGTATTCTGTTTGTCAAGTATTTTAACATAATTAACATGTATTAGACTTCCTGCTGTCTAGGGGAGAGGTGGGGGGAAGGAGGGAAAAATTTGTAACAGAAAGCTTTGCAAGGGTCAATGATGAAAATTTAGGTTTCTGTAACAGATGAATTTTCTTTAAGATTTTCTTAAAGCAGGATATTTTTATGTTAGCTCTAAAAGACATTCAATAAAGTGATATCAAAAAGAAAACCACTAATTAGCATTCTTTATGAGAAAATAAAGAATACTGAATTTTGCAAATTAAATGGTTTTTAGTCTTATTCTTCTTTACCAATTCACAGAGGTCTTCTAGGTGACAACTAGGTGAGAGGAAAATGTTCTTGATCTTGAGGAAAGACCCTCAGTTCAAATCCTGCTTTAGACACTTTGTACCTGTGTGACTCTGGGCAACTCACCTATTCTCTCTATATCTCAATTTCCTCATCTGTAAAATGAGGATATTAATAGCATATTTTTAAAAATTAAAAAATGGTTCTAATGCATTTTTATTATACTAATATTCTAAAATATGTAAAATATAAAATATAAAAATGAGGAACTTGTATAATAGTTGCAGTATAACGTTCTTTTTTCTTAGCATTTTATATTTTTTTAGATCTAACTTAATTTTTTTTTGGTCAATAATGTTTTTATTTTCTCTCTTCCCTGTCCCTCCCCCCAGATAATTAAAACAAGTTAAAATAAAACTCCTACAAGAAATAATATTCAAATCAAAGAAATTCCTATGTTGGTGATGTCCAAAAATGTATGTTTCACTTTGTATTTTATAAGGCCATTATCTCTCTGGTAGGAGGTGGACATAGTGCTTCAGCTCTGTCCCCTGGAATGCTCTGTCACTGCATTGATAAAAGCTCTAAAATCTTTCATTTTCCTTTTATCATTCTGTCATCATTATATAAATGGTTCTTAGTCCAGTTCTTCTTTACCAATTCATAGAAGTTTTTTAGGTGACAACTAGGTGAAAGAACAAAATTCTTGACCTTGAGGGAAGACCCTCAGTTCAAATCCCACCTCAGACACTTCATACCTGTGTGACTGGGCAAGTCATCTGTTCTCTCTAAATCTCAATTTCCTCATCTGTAAAATGAGATTAATAGCATGCACTTCTCAAGACTGTTACTAAGAATGAGAATAGATATATATGTGTGTATATATCTTTTGCTAACCTTAAAACATGATATAAAAGCTACCTATTATTATTCCCAATTCCTCTGACACTAATTCTTCATGTCTTAATAAACTTTAGTTACATTCATAAATCATACTTTGTTAAGACGTTCTCAATAAATGGTCAACCCCTTAGCTTCCAGTTTATTATTATTACCAAAAGAGTGGCTATAAATATTTTTTTATATATGGGTCCTTTTCCTCATGCTTTGAGGTATAAGCCTACTAGTGGTTTTGCTGAGTTAAAGAGTATATAAACTATCATGACTCTTGAGCAGTTGCAAATTTCTTTCAAAAATGGTTAGAATGATCCACAGCTCCACTAAGAATGTATTATTGTGTCTGCACATCCCCAGACCCTCCACTATTTGTCATTTTCTTCTTTTACCATCTTTTCCAACTTGAATAATGGCGTGAAATTTCAGAGTCATTACAATGTTCATTTCTCTAATTATTATTGACTGGAACATTTTTCATATTTTTTTTTTGCTAGTTTGGATCTTTCTTTGAAAATTGTCTGATCCTTTGACCACTGATTAGGGTAAGCCTCCAAGTCTTACAGGTTTCAATCAGGTCTTTATATATCTTAGATAGAATAACTTTATCAGAATAACTTCCTAAGTAGGTTTGTTTCCCCCATTGCTTTTTCCCTTCTAATTTAAATTGGATTGATTTTGTATGTATAAAAAGATTTTTATTTGATGTAATCAAAATCATCCATTTATATTCTATAATCTTTTCTATCCTTTTTTTAGGGAGAGTAATCCTATCTCAAAATCAGAAAAACAGTTTCTTCCTTGTTCCTCTAATTTCTTTATAAGAGCATTGGTCTAAGTCATGTATTGATTTGGAACTTATCTTGGGGTAAAATGTTAGTTTAGACCTAAGTTTTGCCAGACTCTTTTCCCAGTAATTTTTGTCAAATATTGAATTCTTATCCTAATAACTGGGTTCTATGAGTTTATGCAACACTCTACTACTGTTTTTGTTTGCTTTTATGTACTGTGTACCTAATATGCTCTGCCGACCAACCTCTCTAGATTTTAATTATCAACAAATCATTTTGATAAATATTGTTCTGCAATATAACATGGTCTTCTTATTCAATCTTTACTCAAGATAGAATATGTAACATAAGGACAAGAATAATAAAAGTTAAGGATTATCCATGCTTCAACAAAGTCCAGAGTAGCTCTATACTCACTTTTACCTGCAGATTAGTTTTTTTAACTACAGCTTCTGGTTCTGAAAGAATAGTGATTAATTCCTTTACTTTCTGTAAAGAAGTATCTTCTGGAAAATCTTCATCTACCAGTTTATTCTCTTCAAAATATGTCATATCCAATATAGCCTGCAGAAATGGGAGGGGAGTGGGATAGGAAGAAGGTATTTAATTAAGGAATTCAAACCCAAAGGGATGACTTTTCTAAATGTGTGATACAAAATATGAGTTGGTAACTGATGAGAAACTGACTTAAGCAAAAACAAATGGAGCTAACATATTAGGCAGAGATTTTGTAATCAAAACCATTCATTTCATATTCCATAATCTTTTTTATCCTTTTTAGGGAAAGTAATAATACAGTAATAATTTCTCCCTAAAGCATCTATGTAAGCTCCTTTTGAATCTCCTGAGAAACAAGACTTAGTCCATAAAGAGTCCAGTTTAATAAACATTTAGTTCCCATCATGTGTAGGCACTGATTACACTGGGCAAGATATGAACTCAAGTGGTCTCTACATCTCTGGATATTTAATCTAATAAAGAATAGGACCCATATAAATATCAGCAGTATAAAATAATACCTGAAAGTTATCAAAGAAGGTTACTACAATTCAACACCTAACGTTTCCACTGGTGGGCTAGAAATGCCCCAACTTGTGTATTCCTCTACCACTCTAAACTGCATAAGAAGATACTAAGAAATGAATAAGTGTCTCTGTGTACCTTTGTACATCAAAACTGATCAAGTTTCCTAGTTAATGGTTTTCTACTTTTGGTTGTAGTCCTCCGTCTAAATAAATCTTCAAAATCTGACATTCTGCAACCATCTGTTGAAATCTCTTCCTCTTCTAGTCTCACTTTTCATAAAATTCTAGACAAAGCACTGCAATGAATCTTAGAAGACTATTTAATTCAACTAGTGATATTAAAATTCAAGGTTCTTTCCTATAAAGTTTCATACCACCTTGATTTGGGTACAGTTAATTTTAATCTTTCTTTCCCTTCTTTCTCTCTTTCCCTTTTTTTCTTTTTTCTATTTCTGCCTCTTTTTCCTTTTCATTAAAGGATCTGAATGTAAGAAGGAGAAATGTCAAGTACTAAATTTAAATCAAATTTGGACAGTTAGGCCTTCACAAAAACATTTAATCTGTATTTTAGTTCCTTAAAAGAAAAAAATTTCCAATTAAAATTGAAATAAATGCTTATATTTAGTTACTATATATGTTTTACATATACAGGAGAGAACTACCTCCACTTTCTCATTACTCATTCATTTCTCAATCCCCCACAATCAGGTTTCTACTTTAGTGAAGCTGTTATTAAAAAAACAAACAAACAACAACAACAACAACAAAAAAAAACAAAAGCTGGTGGTCTCACTTTCAAAAAAATGCTTTGCCTTCCTTGACCATTATTGTAGCATTTGACCTCCCTCCCCCACCCCCATCCCCAACTATTCTCAAATCCTGGATTTTTTTTCTTCCCCATAACTTCTGCATCATTTATCTAACTATTCCTTCTTGCTCTCCCTTTATCAATACATTATTCTCCACCTTTGCCTTAAACACAGGTGTTCTCCCCTTCCCTCTCCTCTTTTGTGCTGGGTTCTTCTCTTCCTTAAAACACAAACACACACACACACACACACACACACACACACACACACACACTCTTCTTTGACACAACAGTCACTTCCCAACAAACTATAAAATATGCTCCTTGAAGACAATTAAACAATACTTCCAAATAGCATGATTGCTACATATATTTCCCTATACCTCAAAACTTCTAAGCTAAATATTCCCTATTTCCATTGTTAACCTTCCAGTCTCTGAAGTTTAAAACCTGAGACATCTTGGGCCTTCCTTCCTCTATTGCATCTAATCACCTATTAAACCTCGTCAATTCTAGCTCCACAGCTCTCCCCTCTAATCACCACCTTATTTTAGATTCTCATACTTTCAACCTGGACTCTTTCAAGCTTCTACCTGATTTTGTTGCTTCCAGGTGTCATCCCACAGCTTTAATTTTTCTTTACCAAAGCTGCCCCCCCCCAAAAAAAAAATCTTCCTATTATCTGGCTCCAACCTACTTCTCCAGTCTTATTTCAATTCCAGCTGAACCGGACTACTGTTCGTTGAATCTGGCAAGTTATCTCCAGACTTTGAGCATTCCCACAAGCTGTCAAGTATACTACCTCACTTTTATCCTGGTGACTTTCTTTCTCATGACTTCTATGGCATTCTGAATAAGGAAAAAATGTAAAGTACTAAATTTAAGTCAAATTTGGACAGTTAGGTTTTATGAAAACATTTAATCTGTAATTATTGGGCTAAGTGCTGGCAGGATGCCTAGGATTTCAATTCCCTCAATTGTAAAATTAGGGCTTTGATACTAGATAGCAGCTTCCAGTCCTAACTCCTCCGGTCATAGGATTCATTTATCTTTGAGGAGTTTTGATCCACAGTTCACAAATGCAATTCCTACAATTTAGGTATGCTGCCTCTAAATGGAGATAGTGTACCAAAAACACTTCAACTAAGTGGTGATACAGCATCTGTGCTGAGGATCTAGAGAGAATACTCAAATCCCCATAGATTCATAGTCCTGAATTTCCCACCCCTTTTATTTAAAAAACAAAAAAAACAAAAAACAACCTTCCTTCCTTTGATATGTCTTCCCTTTTTTACCTTTTCTAATTTCTTAATATTTTAGTCTAATTCTAAACTTATATACAAAACAATTAGAATATTCTGTAAAAAGTGACTAAAACTTGAAATGCTATAAAAGCTTTTGGGACATTTGCTCCCTACTCTAGGTGGGCATTCTGACTTTAGTATAATTTTAATATACTTTCCACAGTCTGATCTCCCTTTTTTGCCATAAGGTTTTTTTGTTTGTTTGTTGTCTTAAAAAGGAAAACATTTGTTGCTCTACTTTTTAAAGAGGTAGGTATAACATGATATAGTTGAACAAACAACTCCAGCATTTACTTACTGTGTACCCTTGGTAAAATTACTTAAGTACTCTAAGTGTTGATTTCCTCATTTGTAAAGTTAAGATCAGATTATATGGTAGCAGTTGATATATGTTAATTTCTTGCAGATATCTCATTTGATCAAAATGTGAAAGGTTTCAAGTGCTAAACATAAGACTTTGTATATAACTATGGAGATAGTGAAGCTTTTTTAAGAAGTAAGGCCAGGGGGGGCAGCTAGGTGGCCCAGTGTATAAAGCACCAGCCCAGAAGTCGGGAGGACCTGGGTTCAAATCTGGTCTCAGACACTTAACATTCCCCAGCTGTGTGACCCTGGGCAAGTCACTTAACCCCAACTGCCTCAGCAAAAAAAAAAAAAAGAAGAAGTAAGGCCAGGTCCTATGCTTTGAGTTTTGTTTGGGTTTGTTTTTTGTTGTTGTTGTTGTTGTTGTTGTTGGGTTTTTTTTGGGGGGGGGTTATCTCCAACCTTCACCTCTCTACATTCAAAGCAAAGTGCTACAAATTAATTTTTTGTTCATTTCCCACATCAATTCCCATTTTACCTAGCAAATACTTCATAAACTATTTCCATATAATAAGAGTACTTTGACAAGCAAAATGAAACATAAATTTTCACCAATTAACTAGCTTCATCCAACACTTGAACACACACATACATACATATCTCCACCACCCCCACTACACAAGAAATTTATTTTTAACAAATTAATCTACCTGTGTGTAAAGCTTTATAAGAATTGATGGATTCACATTTTCTTCATCTTCTTCACAAAGAACTTTTAATTTCTCAAGATTAGTAGAAGCCTGAATTAAAAATATATCTGTTAAGAAGAAATGAATATAATGGTTATTCAGTATTTCTACCAAAACAATTTTTAAAAACCTTCTTAATTATTTCCTTTTATTCTGATGGGAGAAAGGCAAGAATAAGTCCAGCAGTAGTTCCCCTGTTTCTCTGGACATAAACAATTACACTAATGACACCTTTGTTACACATTTTGATATCATTGAAATATACATTGTGTGATTAAAAATCATAAATAAAAAAAAAAACTTTTGGAAACATAATAATGTACAACTTGAAATATATCACTACCAACATGAGTTGATATATGAACGTGTAACAATTCAGAATAAAAATAATTTAGTACTGCACTTCTATTAATAGAAGCAACTTATCACTGGATTTCACATAAACTTTTATAATTCAAATTTCAAAAACAAGTAAATTGAAAAGAACACAAAACCAAACTATAAGAAATCATAATTAATATCAGAACTATTAAGCTTAAACATATATATATATATATAAAATCAATTAAAATAAATTTCTCAGCCCTTCCATAAAATTAGGCTTTTTCTTTTCTTTCACGCTCTGACTTGTAGCTTAGAAAAATATTGGCAATTACAGTCAGGTTTAACTGTCCTTATTGATGCTAGATGATGTTACTGAATTCAACAATGTAGCTTAGAAAATATCATTGGCAGACAATTACAGTCAGGTTTAACTGTCCTTGTTGATAGTACATAATGATGATGTTACTGAATTCAACAACATTCTTTAGCGCCTGCTGGAATGAGTCAACTTTTATGAAAAGCTTATTATGTGCAAGGCCTGCTGAGTATTGAAAAGTTATCAGTAAAAGAAGGGGTTTAATTCAATCTCTAAAGTATTTTCCAGAACAATCTTTAATCCATCTGGGGATAACTTCTGCTTCAGCTGAGCCACCATAACCACTCCCATTTAAAGACTGGTAGGTTGGATAAATTCATAAAATCTTAGTTCTGAAGAAAAGGCACAATGAAAATCTTTTAGATAAGTGATTCTTGACTTTTTTGGTGTCATGGACTCTAATGGCAGTCTAGTAAAATCTAAGGACCTCTCCTCAGAATGTTTTTAAATGCCTGAAATTATGTATATATATGTGTGTGTGTATATTCATACAAATATGTGAATTGTTGCTGTTGAGTCATTTCAGTTGTGCCCAACTCCAGTGTCCCCAATTAGGTTTGGTTTTTTTTGTTTTGTTTTTTTTTATAGCAAAGATACTTGAGTGACTTGCCATTTCCTTCTCCACCTCATTTTGCAGATGAGAAAACTGAGGCAAACAGGGTTAAATAACTTGTCCAGGGTCACACAGCTAATAAGTATCTGAGGCTGGATATGAATTCAGGAAGATTCATTTTTCTGACTTCAGCCCCAACATTGTGTCACCTAGTTGCCCTATCTTTAATATATATATATATACACCCACACACATATATATACACATAGATAACTATATAAAATTTGCATAAAGTACAATTAAAATTTACACACAAGATATTCGTATATGTAAACATGTATGTCGTGTACATATATACATGTATGTTTATATGTAAATCGTGTGTATGCATATATGTATGTGCATGCGTTCACACATACTTACATAAAAACCAATTACACCGAAATTTTTCCCCATCCAAGTCCTCGGATAGTCCGTGGACGCCCGGTTAAGAACCCCCGATTTAGGCCAAACCTTTCATTTGCGGCCCAGAAAAGTAAGTGACTCGCCAAGGTCACAGTGCCAGTGGGAGGCAGGGAGGTGTAGCCTGAGAGGCACTTGGGGCGCCGCGTTCCGTGGGGTTTCCGTCACTGATGACAAAGGAGCCCTGCTCCCCTCGGCTCCCTCAAGCTTCATCCCCTTTCTCCGGCTCCTCTACCCTCCCCTGCCTCTCACCGTCTCCGCCGGCCGCGTCGCGGAGCGGCAGGAGGCGAGCCATGGCCCAGTTCCCTTGGTATCCCATCACGCGGGTTACGCTACAGCCCTCCCCGCTGGCAGCCATGACGACCCCTCGATTGTAAAAGGGGCCCCTAGCGTGAGTCCGTCACGCGGCAGAGGCGGTGACCATCGAGAGTCACCTGATCTGCATGGGAGGGGAGGGCCTCGTGCGCCAGAGAACAAGGAGAGGAGGAGGAGGAAGAGGAAGAAGAGGAGGAGGAGGAAAAGGAGTAGGTGGAGGAGGAAGAGAGAAAGTTTGGACTCAAGCCTAGTGAAGGTCAAGCGCGTCCCGTTCCGCCCCGCCTCATTTTTCCCCCACTCCCTTTCCACCCAACCCTAGCAAGCCCAGGGGCTTCTCCAGGCTAAAACGAGAGCCGAATGGCGGAAATGCTAGAACACGCCCCTCCTCCGCCTTCTTCTCTCCACCAATAAAAAGCCGTTTCCAGCCCCACCCTAATCCTGACCCTATCAAAAGGCTGCACTGGTCCAGAAAAGAGGCCGTGAGGTAATTGGACCGCGGCAGCCTGGCTGGGGTTAGGAAACCACGCCCAAAGCATGAAGTTGTCCAGTGGCCCAGCAGGAAATCTGCTGCAAGAATAGTGCAAATATGCCTGGCCCTGCTGAGACTCAGTAATAATTACATTAATAGTAACTGAAATATACCACTTGAGGTTGCAAAGAGCCTTGCAAACATTATCATTAATAACAGTAATAGTTAACATTTATATAGTACTTATTATGTGCCAAGCACCGCTCAGCACCTTATAAATATTATCTCGATTGATTCTCACATCAACCACGAAGGTAGATGCTATTGCTGTCCTCATTTTACAATTGAGGAAACTGAGACAAACAAGTTAGTATCTGACCTAATATCTGAACTCAAGTGTTCTTCAAGTCTATCCACTGCACCACCTAGCTGTTAGGATACTTATGTCAGTACTCAGGGACGCACTCTCAAGTTTCAGAGCAGGTATAGACCTGAAAACGTAGTAATAATAACCATAATAATTATAAAGTATTATAATACATTATCATATAAAACATAATAACATCTTTAAAGCTCTAATATGTATGATATTTCATTTGGTCCTCTTGAGAATAGAAGGAAAGGAGTAAGGAAAAAAAGAAAGGATCGATTTATTAAAGATCTACTATGTGCTAGACAATGTGGTAAGTACTTTATAAATATTATCTTATATGATTCTCATATCAACCCTGTAAGATAAGTGTTAGTATTATTCCCTTTTTATGGTTGAGGAAACTTAGGCAGACAGAAGTTGTGATCTCCTCAGACTCTAGCATCAGTGCTTTATCTATTTTCAACCCTTCAATGTAGGTGCTATTAACCCCATTTTTCAGATGAGGAAACAGGCTTGAAAAACGTTGAGTGATTTGTCCAGGATCACACAGCTAGTAAGTGACAGAAGCTAGATTCAAATTAGTCAACTAGTATTTTTTTGAGCAGATCTTCCATGCATTCTGCAGTGCCTTATGTTCTAGGAAGGCTGTAGAATAATGCTATTATTTATATTTGCACTGTAAGATTTACAAAGCTCTTTCTAAACTACAACCTTGTAAAGTAGGCATAAGACCCTCTGCCAGACTCCTAAGAACTTACAGTCCGATTCAAGAAACAAAGAAAAATTGTACAGCATTTTTGTCTTGCATCTAGTTGACACTAGAAAAATATGTTAAATTAAATTTAGATCATAAGAGCTAGAGCAGACTTTAGAGTTCATCCAGTCTAGCTAATAGGGTTTACAGATTAAGGAAAGGAGACCCAGAAAATTTACTCAAGGTCACAAACACAGGGAGTAAATGGCAGAGCTGAGACTGAACCAGGTCTCTCTTTTTCCTTTCTCTTTTTACCCTTCTCCTGTCTCCTTTGACCTTTTACCCAAAGCTGATTCTCCTTCAGCTATCTAAAATCCCCCTTTTCTGTGTGTGCTCCCTTGAAACTTCCTTTCAGTTCTCAGATAAAATAATCAGAGGTCAAACCAATGGACATCCACACTTTCACTCCTACCCAGGAATTTCACATGTAGATCACTGATGGTAAGAGCAGCCAAAGTCAATATCACTTACAGTGATTGAGTGTTTGCTTTTTTTGTTGTTGTTGTTTGTTTTGTTTTGTTTTAAGTAGCTGTTGTTTACATCAGACATTTTCAAGTGAAAATATCAAAGGGGTTATTCCTTTTATATGCATTATTGATGAAGACACAATGTGTTACAGGGAAAGAGCACTGGGCTTGGAATCAGAGGCTCCAGGTTCATGCTGACTCTGCTGCCTACTACCTATGTGACTAGCAAATCACAGACTTACTCAGACTCTCTGATCCTCAACATTCCTCAATGTAAAATAAGAGGGCTGGTCCATATGCTCTCTAAAGTTTCTTACGGCTCTAAATATATGATTCTATAAGCACACATTTCTTTAGCCCTATGACAAATACCAGAAAAAGAAACAAGCATTCATTAAGTCTCTCCCTATTCTAGTTCATCCTCCATTTATCTGTCAAAGTGATTTTCCTAAAGTTCAGATCTTTACCACATCCTTCCCTTTCCCCCTTCCATTTAATAATATGTACCAAATTTTTCTTATGTGATTTCACCTTCACACTACTGCTGGTCTCTCAATTTCCTCCTCTCCTCTCTCTCTTTTAAAGATTTTTCTTGAAGCACTCCTACTGTATCTATCCAAGTATTACATCATTTCACTGAGAACTCCCTTTCTCCCTTCCTCCTAATTTCACATCACTCAGATCTCTTCTGTCACCAGTATCTTCCTTCACCTGTCCCACAGGAAAAAGCAGCCTTTTTTTGTCAAGGCAAGCCCCTCTAGATGCACTAGGGATCTTATTCCATCCCATCTCTTGCACCAGATTGTCCTCTCCACTACCTATCTTCTCATTTACCTTCAATCTCTCCTTATTAGTTGGTTCTTTTCTGTTGCCTAAAAAGATGCCCAAGCTTTCCCTATCCTCAAAAAAGACCTCACTTAATCCATTTATCACCATGAGCTAGTATTTCATAGATCTTCTCCTTTTTTCTTTTTTAAATTCTATGAGTAAGTCATCAAAAATCTCTTTCTTCATTTCTTTTCCAATCCCTCTTTTCTTAACCCTCTATAGTCTGGCTTCCTATCTCATCATTCAGCTGAAACAATTGATCTCTCCAAAGTGACTAATAGTCTTTTTTCAGTCTTCATCCTTCTTGACCTCCTTACAGCCTGTGAGTCTCTAGATGACCCTCTTCTCCTTGATACTCTATTCTCTCTAAGTTTTCATGATGCTGCTCACTCCTGGTTCTGCCTGATTATTATTTTTTTTTCCTTTTTTGCTAAGGCAATTGGGGTTAAGTGACTTGCCCAGGGTCACACAGCTAGGGAATGTTGTGTGTGAGACCAGATTTGAATTCAGATCTTCCTGACTTCAGGGCTGGTGCTCTATCCACTGTACCACCCAGCTGCCCCCTGATTATTTTTTATCAGTCACTTTTGCTCCAGGTCATGCCCACTAACCACAGATATCCCACAGGATTATATTAGACTCTTTTTTCCATCTATACTATTTCACTTGGTGATTTTACCAACTCTCATAATTTTAATTATTATGTCTGTACTGATAATTTTCAAATCTATCAAGCCCTAACTTCTCTGTTAATTGGTCTCATATCTCTAAGTACCTATTAGACATCTCTCAACATACCCAAAACTGAACTTAAAATTTTCATTCCAATATCCTTTCACCTTGAAACTTCCTTATTAATGTCAACCACCAGACTTTTAGTCCACGAGGCTCACAAATTAGATATCATCCTTGAATATTCATTCTCTCTTAACCTATATATCCAGTCTATTGCCATTTACTGTCTATTTTACCTTCATAATATCTCTTGTATACTCTTTTTTCTCTCTTTTGATACTGCTACCATTCTAGTTTGGGCCCTTATCACCACAAACCTAGACTGTTGTAAAATTATGTCAAATCTTTATAAATTTTAGGTCTTACCACATTCAATAAGCTCTAATGATTCACTATTACTTCCAAGATCAAATATAAATCCTCTTTTTTATTCAGAGTCCTTAACAATCTTTTCAGACCCTCTCACATTTCCCTATAGATTCCCAAGTAGGATATTTCAGTGATCCATCTAGGTTGAGACCCCTTTCACTAGAGGGGCTCCTTAGTATGTAAAGAATTATATGGGGGTGGGGGGAGAAGGATTCTAGGGAGATGGCAGAGTAAGTCAGAAAATTTCAAGCTCTCCAGATTTTTCCCCCACAAATAGAACAAATTGCATTTCAGGGTGATAGACTGGTAAAAAATAAATAACATGGGAGCAGAACAGGGAATCTTCCTGGGACAACCCAAGAAGACCCAAAGAAAAACCCTAGGTCTAAGGTTTAACCAGTGTGAAGTATAAATATCTCCAGACTATCTCTACACAAACAGCAAGAAGGGATCCCTGGGGTTAGCTAGATTCTGAGGTAACCTCAGCCTGAACTACAGGAACTTTTACCTCCCAGAGTCTGAGTCCAAGAAGACTGAGGGACCTCTGCTGATTAGGAATGCCAGGCCCAGATGTATTGCTGAGACTTGAGCTTGGGCAAGAAGGAAGCAACATACCCAGTGAATGCAGAAGTAGCAGGGCAGGGGTGCTGCTGTCACATGCACAAGGGTGGAGTTCTTGATTTGGGGTTCTAGGCCAGAGGGAAAAAGTGAAGCAAAGCCAGAGGCAACATCGTCCCCTACTCCAGGATTAGAAATGCTTGTACTAATAGTTCTCATTTGAATGAACAGGCAAAGGATAAATAATCCAAACAAAGAAACTTACTATAAGAACTGAAAAGACTAGGGTTTATCTTCAGTGGAGGACACTGAAATAAAAAAAAGTCTCTCCTACTCCAAGAAATAAAGTTAAATGGCTACCTGCTCAGGAGGAATTTATAGAATTCAGAAAAGACTGAAAAATCAAATGACAGAAATATATATACACATGTATGTATGTATGTATGTATATATATATAAAAGAACTATCCAAGAAAAAAAAAGAAAATTATGAAAAGAAAGTCAACCAACTAGAAAAGGAGATCTAGCAGAAAGCAGAAAATGATTCTTTGAAAATTAGAATTGAACAAGGGGAAACCAGTGAAGCTATAAGAGACTAAGAAATAACAAAACAAAGTATAAGGAATGAACAAATGGAAAATAATGTAAAACATAAGAAAAATAACTGATCTGGAGAACAAATCAAGAAGAGAAAACATAAGAATAAGTGGACTACCTGAAAACCATGACCAAAAAAAGAATCTTGACAAAAAATGCAAGAAATAATCAAAGAAAATTCTCCCAAAGCGATAGAACAAGAGGGGAAAGCGATCCTATAAGGGAAACACACAGGATCATTTTTCTCCTATCCTCAAAAAGTCTCCACTTGATTCATTCATTCATACACTATCTAGTATTCTATATTTCTTCTCTCTTTTGGGGGTCTAAACTTTTTGAGTTGGACTATTTATAACCCCATCTTCTCTTTTCTATGACCATAAGTGACAGAGTATATGTATTGATAGAGATAGTTCCCTATATCAGTGAAGTCACAGCTCCAGTCCAAATGTATGAGTATAGATAGGGAGATAGATATAGATGATGATAGAAAAATAAAGATGGAGACAGCAATAGAGATAAATAGATATAGATTAGTTAAATAGTATAATTCAAATTCTGTAGTAAAGGTATTATGGAATAGAATAGAAAGTCCACAAGATACTACATAGTTGAACTCAATGTCCCTATCTATGAAGACACTCTTTCAGCTTCAGGTTCCTTGGGTGGACTCTCTGGTGCCCTCTTCTGTTCAGTAACTGCTTCTCCTTTCCCCTCTTTTGACTAAGCACTTCATCAACCAGCCTTATGGTGACAAATACAAACTTTTCCTACCCATTGAGAGAGGTACTTGGTAAAAAGTGCAACAAGGAGAACAAAACACATTTGTCAGATTAGCTAAAATTATTGAAGGAGAAAGTGACAAATGTTGAAGGAGATGTGGAACAAATTATGACAGTAATTCATGGTTAGTGGAAATGTGAACTGATCCAACCATTTTGGAAAGTAATCTGGAATTAGGCTCACACAGTAAACTGTTACTCATTGACCCAGAAATTGCAGGTCTATTTTCCAAGATGATTATTAGAAAAGGAAAAGACTCAAAATTCTTTTAAATATTTAAAGTATCTCTCTTTGTGGTAACAAAGAACTGGAAAATGTAGGCATGTCCATCAATTGGGAAATGTCTGAACAAGTTGTGGTATATGATTGTGATGAAATACTACTGTGCTTTAAGAAATTGTGGACTTGATCTTAGAAAATCTGGATAGATTTGCATGAAATCAAGAGAATGTTGTATGTAATTTTAAGATAACTTTTGAGTGACCAAGTCATTTTGACCATTATAAATACCCAAATTAACTATAAAAGACACATGAAGAAAGATACTATTTGCATTTGGAGAAAGAATTGATAAACAGAAGTATGCATATAATGGCTTTACACATACATATTTGTGCCTAATGATAACCATCTTCAGATCAGATGGTGGGAAGTTAAGGAAAAAAAAAACTGGGAGGGGGAGGAAGAAAGTTACATGGTAACATTACATATTTTTTTAAAAATCAGCAAGTTATGCATAATAGGTTTGCAGTCTTATGTACAAATCATCTTTTTTTCTATTCCACTATGTTATGGGAATGTTTATTTCTTGAGTTCAAAATGAAATGAATTAAATTTAAAAAAAATAAAAAGAATTAATCTGAAGAACAAAGAAAAAAATATCTTAATTTGGTGGAATCTATGCTGAAAGCAGCATGAAGACTTGAAGCCAACTTTGTAATGCTAAGCCATATGATCTCCACATAGGAGAGAGCCCAGATAACAGCTTAGGGCAATAGAATGAAGCCAATTTCATATGAAGATCATATGAGAACTAGTTAAAGGAACTTGGGACTTTCCGTTCAGAGGAAGCTTTGAGTGACTATAATTATCAGTTAGCATCAAACTGGAATCAGGAAAACATGAGTTGATATTTAGCCTCAGACAATGACTATCTGTCCTTGGACAAGTCATTTAATCTCAATCTGCCTCAATTTACTCATCTGTAAAGTGGGGTTTGTAATAGCATTTACCACCCTGGGTTGTTGTAACAATCATATGAGAAAATAATTGTAAAGTGCTTAGCACAGTCCCTGGCACATACTAAAACACTGAATAAATGTTAATAATTATCATTATTACCTACTAATTGATAATCAGTCAGCAAGCATTTAAGTGATTACTATACTACAAGCACTGTGCTAAATAAACAATGGGAGATAAAGATAGGAGGTGGACTTATAATTTCATTGGTATAGAGAACCTCCAGGTGTGGAAACTCCTACCAATTTCTGATCAACCTCTTATCTATACCATAAAGAATTACTAAAAGCACTAAGCAATTAAGTGACTTTTCTAGGAACAAAGAACCAGGATGTGGTTGGTGGAATTTAAGCCCAGATCTTCCTGGATTTAATCACCAAGTGCTAAGGATACAAAGAACAGGCTAAAGCTGTCCCTGTCCTCAAGGAGTTTACACTTGAATGAAAGAGACAATGTATATCTTACTGCCTCATATAAGATACAAAGTAGATACAAGACAACCTTAGAGGGGAAGGCACTGTCTTCAAGTATTTTTAAGCCTTGCCACATAGAGAAGGCACTTAATTAATAGTATTTGTGCATGGATTAAAGATTGGAAAAGAATTAGAGGTGCATAATAGTAGCACAGATTGCCATAGTAGAGAGTGAATTCCTGATCAATGAGTATATTCAAATGGAATCTGGATAACCACTTGTGGGATGTTGAAAAGGACATTTGTACTTTAAGAAGTGTTGTGGTATTGAGGAAATTTACGTGTATGTATAACACATGTACATATAATAGCATATCAACATAACAACATACAATTTACATGGATACATAACAATAGATAGTTGATCAAAATGTTTTACTCTATCTATCAATAAGCATTTACTGAGCTAGGTCTTTGTTAACATTAATTCAAAAGCAGAAGATAGTTCCTGTCTACAACAAACTTAAAATTCTACAAGAGTGATGCAGCATGTGGAGAGGCAAATAAGTATAAAATATATACAAAATAAACTTTGGTAGGTTCTACCAAGCTGGAAAGGCTATTAATATGGGCCAGTGCTGGGCAGCATATATGTTTACCAAGGAGTATTAAATTCAAAAAGCTCACCACTGCATTAACTGCAGGATGATAAATTTTTCAATGATGGAAATTCACAAAGATAATATGCTAAGTTATAGATGAGTTATGTGTGATTTATGTTGCCAGCAGAGATTTTCTCTCTGTCTCTCTCTGTGTCAATCTCTCTCTCTCTCTCTCTCTCTCTCTCTCTCTCTCTCTCTCTCTCTCTCTCTCTCTCCCCTCTCTCTCTCTCTTTCTCTCTTTGAATTTCAGTTCCTTCAAGTCAAATACAAGGTTTTCTACAACAAAAATCTGTGTAAACTACTAGTATAAATGGATTCAAGAAGGGCTTAAATAATTTCAAATATGTCATATCCACAGTGTTATTATATTATTATAAAGATAAGTTAAGGATGTTTAAAGTGGAGCCCAAACTTCTCAGGGTTAGAGACAAAAAAATTTGCCTCAATGTCTAATCTACCACAGCATTTCTATTTTTTGAATCTCTTCTTTCTTTTCCTTTTCCCTCCCTCTAATGAACAATGTATCAGGTATGTGGGGTATAAAGGAAGGGCTGCCATTTTTGAGTTGGTGTAGCTTGTCAGGATAGGTGAGAGAACTATTATGTATTTAGGGATAGGGTAGTATAAGTAGATCATTTATTTGATAAAGGTGGTCATTGCCACTAACTTTAAGGAATGACATTTTTTAATGGTGTTTTTCAATTGTATGAGCTCAGCATTAATTGTGCCAAACTCCTTACCTTAGTCATTTTTTAAAAGCCATCATCACAGGATTGCAGAATGTCAGATGGCAAAACACTTTAGGATTATCTAATCAGACAACTATTTCACACACAAAATTAACCTAAACCCAGAGAGATTAAATGATTGCCCCAGGTCATATAGTTCATAGATGGCAGAGTTTGGATTTGGACTATGGTTTCCTAACTTCCTGTTCAGTTTTCTTTTAATTATCTGTTGGTATCTTGTAAATTCTCTTCAACAAATGAAGGGGCTGAGGACAGTGCAGTTATGAGTTAATATCCTCATCTGTGTACCTAAGAAGTTGTTGTAGGATTTGAAAGGGGAGAGGGAAAGATGTTTTATTTAAAGTGGGATCTTAAATTTAAATAAGCAGAATTGGGGCCTAAACCCTAGAGAGTAAATAATTTAGTAGTAGTAATAGTCGCAATAATAATTCATAGATACTATAAAGCATTTTTCTCATAATAATTATATAAAAAAGATAGTGTAAATGTTGATATGCTCATTTTAAAAATGAGAAAATACAACTAATAATCATCAGAAAAGTTTTAAGATAGTATCTTCAGGGAAAATTGAGGGTATAGAATTTGGACAAATGGATAAATTGTACAACTAGCATAGATAGTATTAAAGACAGCTCTGAACTTTTTTCTCTACACAGACACTCTTGCCTCTATAAAATCAACAATTCATATTGCCAAAAATTAATCTTAAATTTAAGTCATTTAAGTAAATCATCACCAATGATTTAGGGTATAGAATAAATAGAGATCCATTAAAAGAGAATCATCAGGGTAGGTAGATGGCATAGTGGATAGTCTGGCCCTGGAATCAGGAGAACCTGAGTTCAAATGTGGTTTTAAACACTTACACCTTTGACAAATCACTTAGCTGTGATTGCCTCAAAAAAGAGTCTCCTGTTACTGGGGGAAAAAAAAAGTTTTGGCACTTAGTGGTCTACTAGTGGTCACCTGATGCTTTCTAATGTAGAAAGTCAGCATGGTGCAACGACAGGGGCATTGGGCACTAAAAGGCATCAAAATTTTAGATCAATGCAATGACTAGTCCTGTTTCCAGATGACTGACGATTGAATATATCTTTCTCAGTAGAGAGGTAGAAGGCTACAGATGTTGAATAAGGCATAGAATGTCAAAGACAGTCAATGTGTCAATTTGCTTAACTGTATTTTTTTGATACAGGGAAGATTTTTTGAGGAGGGTAATATTATTGGTAAATGAGAGTGATTTTTAAAAAATTAACATTTCCTACCCACCTAGAGAAGAGGGAGAGAAGACAGAAAAAGAGAGGAAGGAAAGAAAGAAGAAAGGAAGGAAGGAAAGGAAAAGGAAGAAGGAAATGAAAACAAGGATGGAAGGAAGGAACAGAAAAACAAAAGAAGGAAAAAGAAGGGGAAGGAAGGAAAGAGGGAAAGAGAGAAGGAAAGGATAAAAGTCACTGGACTTGGACTTAAAATCATGGTAATGATGCTCCTAGTATGACAAAAAGTTTCCATTGCACAACTTTCCTGTGATTTAAATATAGATCTTGTTGGTATCAAAACAGCTCCCAAACTGGTAAAGCTACTGTAGATATTTTGCAAATTTGTAGACTCTCCACTTTCCATTCTATACCTAACTTCTCTTTGCCTGATGACATCCTTTGTAAGGGCAGGGCACTGTGCAAATGTGAGCTTTTATTATTGTTTTCTCCATCTTCCATTGGCTCTTTTTTTTTTTGTGGACAGCTCATCTATCTGTTCTGGTCTAAGTGAGAAGTCCATTCATGTAATTCTCTTCATTCAAAATAATCAGAATAAATTGATTCATTTCAGCAAAAACAGTCAAACCAGTTCTATATAGTCTTTAACTGCTGAACAGTGATATTATTGTTTAAGATTTCACATTTCCAGAACTATTTCTCAAGATTTTGCCAACATTTAACTTAATTTTACTGCAGTGCACATATTTGCAATAAATTTAAGTGCAAATCCATAGATTAGTTCACTGAGTTAGCTATGCTACCTTGTTTTTCTAATTGAGAAGGTGTAGACTCTTGGCATGCACTCCGATTGCCTGGACTTTAAATGTCATTTAGAT
Organism: Myrmecobius fasciatus; assembly: GCA_023553655.1. Classification (NCBI taxonomy): domain Eukaryota; kingdom Metazoa; phylum Chordata; class Mammalia; order Dasyuromorphia; family Myrmecobiidae; genus Myrmecobius; species Myrmecobius fasciatus. The sequence continues at coordinate 75,397 of JAJPUD010003081.1, read as the reverse complement.
TTTTCCATGCCCAAACATAAGTAACAGTACTTACTAGCTAAGAGGAAGCAGAGCAATTCAGTTAAATCCAATATTTGGTTTCAATTCAGCTAAAATTTGTCAAACAACTACTCAGTGTATGGCGCTTTTCTGGGGCTATCAGAATGAAATAATGTGCAATCCCTGCCCTCAAAGAGTTTACAATAATAGTAATAACTCACATTTATATAACATTCTAGTACACAAAGTATTTTTCTCAAAATGACCCTGTGCAAAATAGACCATGCAGAGTAAATTGTTTTGCTGGGGTTTTTTTTTTTTTGTTTGTTTGTTTTGTTTTGTTTTGTTTTTTTCTTTTTGAGGAGGGAGGTTTGAGGAAACACCCTCCCCTAAAGCAAATCATTGACTTTTCCGCAATTTACAGACCTAGAGAGAGTGCCTGAGGCCATTAGGAAGTCAAAAGAAGAGTCTGGGTTTGGACAACCAGGTAGCCCCACCTTGCTCAGTCCTATCAGATCTGAGTTACAACCCCTGAGATTAAATTTCCCCTATAAATCTGTCCAAGGCTTAAGCTATCTTTGCTAAATCCCTCTTGGGTTTATCGCCCCCCATAACATTCTGCCCTTCTCCCATGCTCTGTGATGTCTTCTCCTATCCTTCCCCATACCTTAGGGTGTTTCTCCTCCCACCCCCCTACCATGTCTAAAACTCCTTTCCTTACTAACTATATGCTCTCCCAACTCTATTTCATATTTACCATTCTTGGTGACTATTGTACCCCTTCATTTTGTTTGTAATCTCTTCCCCTACATAAACCTGCCTTTTGCCAAAGAGAATGGCCACTGTGAATTCTTCACATAATTGAATCCCAGCATTTGGTGCCTACAACAATCTCATGATTTGGTGACCAGAAATTGCTTTCCTAGATCATATTATCTGGCTCCTAAATAACCTCATCAAGAGCACCTCATTTAATACCCTGCCAAGACTCATTCCCCAATAGTTGGGAGATTCCCACTAATTCTTATTCTCTTCATCCCAGATACTGAAGCCAAGGACTGCCAAGGAGCACACAACCCCTCCCCACTTTGGTTAAATTACTCCCTCATTCCCTTCTATCCTAACCATACCCCACTCTTCTCAGTTTTTCATACTAAAACTATATGCTCATTCTATTATTCCTTCTGGAATTTCTACTCCATAATAAGCAAACTTTCTTTCATATTAAATCTCTTCCTTTCTCCCTGTTTATCTTCTGAAACTCACTAAAACCTGTCTTCCTCCTGATGACCTGGGATCTTTGGCTATCCTATCCAGTATTGGTTATATTTTCACTCATTGTTGTGGCTATGTGTGTTAAATCTGTCCCACTCTCCATGGAGTTTTCTTGACAAAGATACTGGAGTGATTTTGTCATTTCCTTCTTTATCTCATTTACAGATGAAGAAACTGAGGCAGACAGGATTAAATGACTTAGCCAGGAAAATGAGTCTTCCTGACTCCAGGCCCAGCACTCTATCATTGCACCATTTAGTTGCCCTACTTTCACTCATACCCCACAACTAGATGGTCTTGCTAAGGCATTTAGAATACTTTTTACTTCTGATAATGACTATTTCAAGACTCTTCCTCCATTTCAATCATTCAGCAACCTTCCTCCTTTGAGATTCACATAATCCAAATTTGTCGCCTGATCCAGACCCTGGTAACCATTATCTATTGGTCTCTAGGACATGCTTCCTCCTTTTTGAATGAATTAAATGTCTGGTTTACAGTCATCGTCTTCATCCCAACTCCTGCCCTTGTCCTAGACTCCTAGAGAACCTCAACATAGATAGATAGATACCATGTGTATATAATATATTATATTATACTTATTTATTTAAATTATCTATTTCATTAAATTTCCCAATGACATAAAATTTTTTTGACATTCATTTTTAAAAATTCTAAGTTCCAAATTCTTTCCCTCCCTTACCCATTGAAAAGGCAAGCAATATGATAATAAACGTCCATGTGAGGTCATTGTAAAATATATATAAATATACATGTGAAATCATGCAAAATTCAAGATATTAATATTGTCTCAAAAATACCCTAATTCCCCAGTGCTACTGTAATAGTAATTACAGAGCCTTTCTGTCCCAAATCTAGAGCACACTCTTCCAAAAATAAAGAAGATTCACGGACAGGAAGAGTAGTCATAAATTTACAGGGCAATGACATTGAAGTACACGTAGGGAGTAAAGGAGCAGAAGCAATTTATAATTGTAGAACTGCAGGTCTAGGGCTTTTCTTTTTCTAGTAGGAGGGATCTCATGAAATTCACTTTGGGTCAGGCATCTATGATATACGAGCTGCTCTGCTGCTCAGCTGGGCTGACTCCTCACTTTTTTACTGAGTCAGACAGGCTGTTCAGTTACAGGCACAGCTCCCTGCCAGAGTTGGCTGCTGCTGAGTACAGCTAAGCATGTCACTTCACAACCTTGTAGGGAAGGTGTTCCTTAACTGTCAGACTAAGAGGGAGACTAACTTAGCCACTGAACTTTTCACAGGGTATGGAGTCAGGAGTGCTGGACTGCCAGGTCTCCCTGGCTGTTACAGTGCTCTTCTTAGCCCATATCCTTTGCCCTAATATTAACAGAAACCTCTCTTTGAGTCCCATAAGCCTTCAGCCCTTATTTCCTGGCAGGAAATGGAAGACTAGCCTCCCTTCCTCCCCCCCCCCCCCCCAGGGAGAGACTCTGTTTACTTATGGTGACCAACAGTGATACTTTCCAGATTCCAGTTGGGATTTTGTGCAGATGAGTAGCTCCAGACAAAAAGCAGGATTCTTCTCAGGGATAAGTCCCTTGTTTCCACTTTCCTTTTCACATGCAATTAAACTTTTCATGCTTCAGATCCTTTTTCAGATTTGGAGGCAAGGCATCAAATCATCAGACTGGAACAATCCACAAAATTTCCCCAGGAAACAGATTAAAATGTAATTGGGAAATGTTTAACAAAATTAATGAAAATACAATACACATGGATAACGTTGATTTGTGGTTTTCTAAGTCATTATATGACTTTCAGAGATCCCTTCCTATTTGTTTGACATCAATAGAGTTAGAATACTTCCTTTACATCCAAAAGGGATTTGCTTTGTATTTCAAGATGTTTGGGTTGGCCTTTCCAACCTTTTAACTTTGCTAACTCTAAAGGAGTATATCCTTTTAAGTATATCCCCCATGTTGGACATAGTTAACTCTGAACAGTGCTTGTCCATTATCTAATTGATTGCTAGCCAAGGAGATCCTGGAAATACTCCATGATAAACTTTGAGTTGGGCCCTGAATGAAATAATGAAAGGAAATATTTCATCAAGTAGAAATTAAGGAGAGAGGAGAACCATTCCAGATCTGGATAATGACATTTTTGGAAAAAAAGCAGAATGAAACAGGGACATAGGGAATAATCTATGATGGGTGCATGAAAAAGAGAATGTAATAAATCTAGAAAATAGGTTAACAGCCTTTGGAGGCTGAGAAACTGATCTTGCATTTAAGAAGCAATGAAGAGTCACTAGAGTTTTTTTGAGCACAGGAGTAACCTTAGCTGTACATTAGAAAGAATAGTAGGGGAAACCACTTAAGAAATTATTACCATGGTCCAATGATTAGCAATGAATGCCTGTTCAAGACTATTGATGATGGAAATGAAAAAGTCCATGGAATTAAATTGTAATATTGTAGAAATAAGATCAAAGGTACTTGTCTCATGATTTTATGTGAAGATTGTGAAAGATTGTGAAGATTGGTAGAAAGCACAGATAACTACTAAGTTTTACAAGTTTGATTGACAGCCATTAACAGAACTAGAAATATTAGGAGAGGGGAAGTATTGAGGCGGAAAATAGTGAAGAGAAGGAAAGGAACATGGTGAATGATTGTGTAAATCTTCAGGACTTCAAAAAACCCTTGAATTTATCAGTATTGTGATTAACCACACCAGTCCAATCCCTTCACCTCTTAGGGAGAGGACCAAAAAAATTCATCTCCTAGTAGTCAACTAGGAGACGATTATTTCTGTACATAGCTAAGCTGTTTTTGGACAACATGTAGCAGCCATCTACCTAAATCTATTTTCTATTTCTCTGCAGAAAATGTGAAACATTTGAAAATTTTTCAAACTAAGATTGTTTTAAATGTTTTCTTCCTCATAGTTTGTCACAGACGTTTTGTCTATATTTGTTTTTAAGAGCATATTCTAAGTTTTGTTTGAGGGAATGTGAATTTATGAATTTATGAATAATTTATTACACAGGAATATAATGAGATCTCTGTATATCTCCAATGAGAATTTCCTAGAGCACAGGTGTCAAATACTTCGCCTGCAACACTCCTGAATGAGGCTGAACCAAATTAATATTGGGAAATGTTTAACAAAATAAAAAAATATATAATAAAACATAAAAAAGTTACTAAATGGTTTTATGTCAATATACTCCCACTAGGATTCATACTCCCAAATGGTCCGTTCCTTTTGAATCTGATATCACTATCTTAGAGAATTTCACAAAAATCTAATGAAAGATTAACATTTCCTCTCTCTTAAAGGTTATAAAATAAAATGCTAGACTGAGAGGTGGTACAGTTGCCGGAGTTTGTCAAGGAAATTGGAGTTCAAATCCTGCCTCAGACATTTCCTTGCCTTTCCACCCTTGTCAAGCCACTTAACCTATCAGTAAAATGGGGCTAATAATAGTAACTATTTTTCAGGGTTGTTGTGAGGATTAAATAAAATGAACATATGTGAAGCACTTTGCAAACCTTAAAATTGTGTATACATGTATGTGCATGTGTTTGAACTCAAAGCTTGACCCCATTCCATCAAATACCAATTTTACAATGAACATATATAATGAATGGCAAAGCAATCCATTTATCCAGATAGCAAAACAGAGATAAAAAAAAAAGTGTGTCCAGGAAAATATGTACCAAACAATGCAGCATGATTTGTATCACAGCTTTTTATTAATTTTGTCATTGTTCTTATTTGAACCCAACATTACTTCATTAGCTATTCCTCGTATATTTTAGGGATGAAAAGTTAGTACCAATTTACATGGAAAATGATATGTATTCAAATGAATACATGATTGATCTCATCAATGTGGATACCCTTTCTGTATATGTTTGCCCACCTTGTTCAACTCTTGTTTAGGTCCTCCCATGAACTTGGCCACAAGACATCCACCCAATGTGCTCAGAGTTTTTCTAGATATCTCCCATTTCAAGGACACCCGTGGAACATGTATGTGACCCATTGGCTGCCCTTCACTTTCAACTTTTTAACCAATCCATCTTTTCTTCAATTATTCTATGATCTCTTTGATTCCTCTACACTAGGTTTTCTTTATAGTTCCTCATTTATTATATGCTGCAGCCTACTCACATACATTGAAAGTTTCTCTATTGCCCTCTGGATGACAATCTTAAATTCTTCCAAAATTATGGTTCTATAATTTATGACACAAGTACAATATTGTATTAAGAAGATAGGCCTTTGCCTCAGGTATAAGTTTAGAGTTATTTAAGTTTAGAATCATTCACTAAAATAAAGAATGAGAAGGGTTTTTTGCATACTAAAAATAAGCTTAAGAGATAGATAAGGCACAACTCTCTCTCTCTCTCTCTTCTTTTCTTTAGCTATTTCCCATCCTGGAATCCTCTCTCTCCTCATCTCTGTATGCTGGCTTCCTAGACTTCCTTCAAGTCCCAACTAAAATGTTACCTTCTACAGGAAGATTTTCCTAATCTCTCTTAATTCTAGTGCCTTTTTTTCCTGTTAATTATTTCCTCTTTATTTTACATATAGTCAGTATCCAAAGAGATTTTTCCCCTTTTTATTGTTTTATTTTTTCTGGTTATTCATGTACATTAATTTTTAAAAATACACATTTCTTTATGAATCACGTTGGGAGAGAAAAATCAGAACAAAAGGGAAAAACCACAAGAGAGAAAAAAAACAAGAAAAAGAAAAAAAGTGAACATAGCATATGTTGATTTATATTGTCTCTCCAAAAAATATCTTCATAAGCAAGAGAATTGAGTGACAACATAGAGGCTGAAATCTCATAGGAATAAGTGAAAAGAAGAAAGAAAAGAAGGAAAGAGAAGAGGAAGAGAGCAAGGAAGAAAAAAAGAATTTCTCAATTGCAAGATGGAAAAAATATAATCAGGCAGAAGTTTGTCTGGGAGTTTTAGTAGAGGCCAAGTTCAAGTTCAATGTGAGTCAGCCATGTGATGTGGTAGCCAGAAATGCTCTCCTGACCTTGGGCTGGATTTAGAGAGACACATTGAAAGATGACTGTTTCCAAGATCTCATCCCTTGTAAGACTACACTGGGATCATGGTTTTCAGGTCTGGTGCCAGTGTAGAAAGGATGTGGGTAATCTAGAAATTGCCTAAAATAAGGCAATAAGCACAGTGAAGAGATTTGAATCTATAGCATATGAGGATTAGTTGAAAAGAGTGGTGGTGTTTAATTTAGAAAAGAGAAGGATGAGGAAAACAAGTATTTCTTAAACATTTACTATGTGCCAGACTTTGTGCTAAGGGCTTTAAAAATGTTATTTCATTTGATCCTAAGAACAACCCTAAGAAATAGTCTTTTTACAATTTTATTATTGAAGAAACTGACACAAGTTAAGTTGACTTGCTGGGATTTCATAGCTAGGAAGTGCTTGAGGCCATTTTTGAATTTCAAGATCTAAATCTATAAAATGCTTCCAGACTCTGAGCTTAGTGTTCTTTATATTTTAAATTTGGAATATATATTTTTAATCAATTGTATTTCATTTTTCCAAATACATGCAAAGACAGTAGTCAACATTCATCTTTGTTAAGACTTTGCGTTCCAAATGTTTTCTTCCTTTCTCCCTTACCTATCCCTTCTTGAAGACAGCAATCTGATATGTTAAACACATACAAAGATTTTAAATATATTTCCATATTTGTCATGATGCACAAGAAAAATCAGACCAAAAGGAAAAAAAAAACTGAGAAAAAAAAACAAGCAAAGAAACAAAAAAGTGAAAATATTGTGCTTCAATTCACATTCAGTCTCTCTGTAGATAGCATTTTCCATCCCAAATCTATGGGAATTATCTTGGATCACTGCATTGCTGAGAAGAGCTAACTCTATCATAGTTAATCATCACATAATACTCTTACTGTTGCTCTTACTGTTTACAATTTCCTTCTGGTTCTGCTCACTTCAATCAGCTTTAGTTCATGTAGTCTTTTCAGTATTCCCAGTTTTCTACTCACTATCGTACCTCACTGCTAGATTATTTTTTTACAGAAAGGGATCATAAATCTAGGGTTGGAATGAATTTCAGAAGTCATCCAGTTCAACCTTGACTTAACAGGTGAGGCAATGGAGGATTAGGGAATTAAATTGATTTGTTGAAGACTACACAGAAATAAACACCAGAGGTGGTATTTGAACCCAGTCCTCTGATATTACAGTCAATTTTCTCTCTCTCCATCATACTACAATGATTTATAGGAAAGTTTCATGGTTGAAATGTCATTTCAGCTGAGTCTTGAAAGATAAATTGTGGTTTCAATATGTACTACCTGAATAAGATCTTACCCAAATAGGGAATGACCTGAGTGGGAAAATAGGACATGACCAATGTTTCCTCATCTATAAAATGATAATGTTAGATTAAATGATTTCTAAGATTTCTTTTAGCTCTAATTCTGTGATTCTATGATACAAAAGCATTGATTAAGCACCAACTACATGCTAAAAACTATGCTAAGAGTTGAGAATAAATAGACAAAAGTGAAATAGTCCTCAAAGAATTTAGATGCTATATAGTTAGAAATCAGGTAGTCAATGAACATTTATTAAGCGCCTACTCTATGCTAAGTCTTTATGCTAAGCTCTGAGGATACAAAGAAAGATAAAAGACCAGACCCTGCCTTTGAAGAACTCAAAATATAATAAGTATAACTGTATAATAATAACAAATATAACAAAGATATCTAGAGATTTCTCAATGTAGTAACTAGGAGCTAGATATCCTAGTTCTACATCTAGATAGACCTAGATATGTAGTGTGAAATCTGTAGATTTAGATATCTAGAAACTCGATATTTAGATGTCTAGTAACTCGATATCTAGGTTCTTGCATCTCTAGGTCTTTTTACTAGAATCTAGACATCCTAGTTACTTCTACAGCTAGAACAATCTAGATTTACAGATGTAGATATCCTAGTAACTAGTTATCTAAGTCTATGGATGTCTAGATTGACAAACTAGAATCTAGACATTCTAGTTACTTTTACAGGTAGAAAAATCTAGATTTGTCGAAGTAGATATCCTAGTTATACTCCAAGGAAAAGCATAGTAAAATAATATAAAACCATAGAATTAATTTGACCTAATTAATACATGTTGAATAAGAGAGGAAGGATATTGTGTGGTTTGTGTAGCAAATGCTCTGGTTGTAGTACTGAATGATGTGAACCAAAAGTTGAGCTTGATATAGGCCCCACATGTGGGATTTAGTCATGTGGAGAATTCACAATGGCCATTCTCTTTGGTAAAGACAGGTTAATTTAGGAGAAGAGGTTACAGACAAAATGAAGAGATAAAATAGACAGTGTAAATATGAAATATGGGGGATATGTAAATATGAATATAGGAGAGCACACAGCAGGGAAAGGGATTTTAATTATTAATAATGGGAAAGACAAGTTCCCTAGTGGAGGCAAGAGAAATACCCCAGGAGGTTGGAGTATGCCCTTAGCTGGCAGCATCCTAAAAGAGTTAGCTATAAGGAAGAGACAGACACTATAAGGTATAATGGGGGACGGGGATGAGGAGAGACAGCATGAAGCATGTTGGGGTGATGAGAGACCCCCATGGGGCATGGGGAAAGGGGGAGGGGAAAGTTAGTGTGAGGCAGAATGCAACTGACCCAAAGGGGTTTAATAAAGATGGTATGAGCCATGGACAAATCTATAGGGGGGAATTAACTCAGGCACATGACTGGCCTTTCTTGGCTGGACAAAGCAAGGTGGGGATACCTTATATCTCCTTGATTCCTCGAGAGTGGTCTCGAGAGTGACTTGGATTTTGACTGCACAACCTCCACAGCGGGTGGGACCATGAGCCTAAACTGATTTCTATCAGAGTCCTTTCCTGCCTGCCCCAGGAGCAGTTCCGTCAATATTCTGGTGCCCCTCTGCCAACCACAGAGGATCTCATCAATATATGTGAATGTGCTAGAAAGAGAACTATTATATTTGTTATACTTGATTGATCATCTATCTATCTATCTATCTATCTATCTATCTATCTATCTATCTATCTATCTATCTATCTATCCTGCCTATTTGTATATCTATCTGACCATCGATCTGTCTATTTCTATATCTATCTATCCATCCCCAGTCCCAAAGACCATTGGTTGGAGCCCTGTTCTCATTGGTAGAAACAAGTGCATAAGAGGCTGGGTGGACTTGACAAGAGGGGGAGAGAGGAGAGCTCTCCTATCTTCAAGTTCTTTTCAAACTTTGAATCTTTTTTTGAATATTCTTCAAATCACTGAGTTTCTCTGGAGGTTGGGCTCTTCTGGCTTCCAACTTTGAGAAGAAAGATGGATGAGGTCAACCCACTTCAGGTAGCTGAAAGAAAAGACTGAGAAGCTGACCTATAGAAGAAGGCAGTGTCCATCATGTTCCTATCCCCCACCTGTTACACTAGAGACATAAGAACCTTCCTCTTGGGAAAGAGCAAAGATACACACACACACACACACACAATTCCCTCTCCCGACCCCACCCCCTCTCTCTTTCTCTCTGTCTCTCTGTCTCTCTCCCTCTGTTTGTCTGTCTCTCTCCTTCATATTGGCAAGATAATGAAATAGTTTGCCATTTCTTTCTCATGTCTCCATTTTATAGATAAGGGACTGGGGCAAATAGACTTGACTTACCTAGGATCACTTGGCTACTAAGTGCCAGAGGCCATATTTGAACTCAGATCATCCTGACTCCAGGCTCTGGGGCTTTATCCTAACTTGCTCCTGCTGTGGCTGTCCCACAGGCCCCTCCATTTTAACATATCTGAAAAGGGCATTATTTTTTTCTTTAAGCCCTCCTAACTTTCCTGACACTGGCATCCTTCTGTACACCCAGATTTGTGGCTCCCAGCTTCTTCCTTCATTCTTTACATTAGTTCTCTGGTTGGGCAATCAGTGTCTTTGTATCTGAAGCACAGGTCACTGTGTACCTGCTAATCCCACTCCTGGAGAGACTGCAAGTACCAGATGCTTAAGTACCTCTGTTTAGGTCTTTTAGATTTATTAAGCGATTATAAACTCCTCGGGGGCAAACTGTTTTCTTTTATCTTTATATCTCCAGGCTGCTTTTATCTGGTGTGAAACAAGGTTGGACTGAGTCTGAAGGACTTTCTGAAGATTTTTTTTCTCCTGGGAAAATGGGGTAGGGATAAAATCAACTAGGTAATGACTAAATAAACTGTGCTATATGAATGTAATGGAAAATTATTGTGCTGTAAGAATTCCATAAGGGGTCTAAGAGAAACATAGAAAGACATATATATGAACTGATATAGGATAAAGAGAACCAGGAAAACAATTACCTACATAGTGACTAGGACAATGCAAATGAAAAGAATAATGAGATGAAATGCAACACTATGTATCTGTGATGATTAATCTTGGCCACAAAGAAAAGATGAGAAAATGAACTTTTTTTGGTGTAAGAGAATGTCATATGTGAGAATGTCAGCTGATTTTTTTTTCCTGCCTGATTTCTTTATTATTGCCTGATTTCTTTATTATTTTTCATTATAAAAAGAAGCTCAGGAAAGGGTGAAAAAGGGACAAGGATTCAGGGGTATATTAGAATAATCTCCAATTAGAGAACATAATTGTTAAGGTTTCAGTGTAAGAATTTATATCTCACAAATTGATAAACACTACAGATAAAGGCTTGATTTATTGTTTTATTGATTGTATAGATGAGAGTGATGGAGAAAATATTAGTAATGCATATTAAATTTCAAAGTATGTCTTGTATACTTTTATTTTTTTTTACTTCAGATTAATTCAGATCAATTTAATTCAAGCTAGTTATTAAACATTTACCAGTACACTTCGGGTATATCCATAAATGACATAAAATCAAACATTGATATAATTTTTTTATAAATGAAAAAGTAAAATGAAGTTAGATCTGATTAGCTTCTAAGGCAACCTCAATGGGGTTACAAACTAACATTCCACTATATATCCTCTGGCATATATATATATACATATATATATATCACAGTATCTTTACTGGAAGCAATTGATACTGAACAAACATTTACTAATTGAAATCCATTGCTACACCATGGATAATGTTAAATCTGAGTTGCTATGGGAAGCACACAATGACCTTCATAGGCTTCATTACAGTAAACAGCAACATAAAAAAGGGGAAAAGTCTGTTTCTTTAAATTTTTAGTGTACTTTTTGCCATAATTCTGATATATAGAATAGGTGAAGAGAGTCCAACTTTCTGTTTTATTTCCAACACAACATGACAGCTTGTCTGTCATGTATCCATGTTAGCCATAGATGTAAATAAGGAAATAGGATTATGCCTTTCTTCTGCTTATTAAAAACTGAAGGAGGAAGTAAAATACCCTTTTTACATGCTTGGCCAATATATGTTGACATAATTACATATTTACTCAAAGGTTATGCTATAAAGAATCATAGGACCAGAGAAAAGAGTTCTTAGAGGTCATTTAGTCCAATTCTCTTATTTGATAAATGAAGGAATAGGTCCAGAGAAATGAAGTGGCTTAATTGTGGTCACATAGGGAAGAAGTGTCAGTGTCAGGATTAGCACCCAGAGAAGCACTTTGAAAAGTTTAAAAAAAATGCTATACAAATTGAAGGGATTAAAAGAAAATTATTGTGTGATTAAGTCTAGGATTACATCTTGGAATGCTCTGTACAAAATAAGTAATTAGTAAATGTTTAATTGAATTAAAAGCTTATAATTCAGTCTAGGTTGGAGTCCAGGGTTCAGTCTGAAGTTTATGCCAGTGGCATGATTCTTTCTTAGGTCTAAAGACATATTTCTTATTCCAAAACAAAAACAAAAAACCCAAACTTTTTATTCCTATCGATCAGTCTAGAAGTGGCAGCTGAGCATTGACATAAAAAGAAGAGTATATTAATTCTACCTATAAATAAGCTTTAGTGCTACTCAATTTTTATAATGAGAAATAGATTACACACGTAGTCTAGTTTGAACAGAGAGATGATTGGTGACATTTCTTTCATATATAAAGAGGAACGTTTTTTCTGTATTGTCTGACACTTAACAGGAAATGAAAAAGTATGTACCCAGAAAGAATACTGTAAAGGTGGCTTCACTGGAGAAGAGATGGCATTGTAACAAATTTATGCTGTTTTATTTATTTTAATTAATTAATCTATTTCTGAATAGCATTTTATTTTTCCAACTACATGTAAAGAATTCATTTTTAAGATTTTGAGTTCCCCGTAATATAGTTTACCTCTCAGACCTACGGAGGTGGAATAAATTTATGTCCAAAGAAGAACTGGAACTCTTAATTGAACACAGATAGATAATTTTGACTATATTAAGTTAAAAAGTTTTTGTACAAACAAAACCAATGCAGTCAAGATTAGGAGGGAAGCAATAAATTGGGAAATCATCTTTACATTTAAGGGTTCTGATAAAGGTCTCATCTCTAAAATATAGAGAATTGTCTCATATTTATAAGAATTCAAGCCATTCTCCAATCGATAAATGGTCAAAGGATATGAACAGACAATTTTCAGAGGATGAAATTAAAACTATTTGTAGTCATATGAAAAGGTGCTCCAAATCACTATTGATCAGAGAAATGCAAATTAAAACAACCCTGAGGTACCACTACACACCTGTCAGATTGGCTAAAATGACAGGAAAAGATAATGATGAATGGTGGAAGGCTGGGACACTGATGTTTTGTTGGAGCTGTGAACGGATCCAACCATTCTGGAGAGCAATTTGGAACTA
>JAJPUD010003081.1:17035-57312 GCA_023553655.1 Myrmecobius fasciatus | reverse complement strand
TGTTGCAGAAGAAGAATGGCTAATTAGAGTAATGACATTAACATGAATAACCATAATCTGAGGCTAAAAGTCTTTGTCTAGCTGGATCCCCGTTGGTGGAAATGGGACCGCTCAGTACCCAGAGTCTGCCTTGTAGAGGGAGTTGTATGACACCTGGAAGCCAGAAGACCAGAAGCTCTCCTCCCATTGGTGTAGACAAACGGGGATCCTTGAGTAATCATCGCCACCAATGAGGATAGTTTTATGCAAATGACGTTTGAGTGACGGGTTACATAACATAAAACCCAGTTGAGATGGCAACATTTTACAAAATCCCAAAGGTCTTAGGATATAGTTTTAATCTTTAACAGCTTTGGGAACACTGTCTAAAAATCATTACAAATATGTGGTGGGGAATAGTTTAGTGATTTAAGAGGAAGAATAAAAATTTGACTTGAAGAGACTGAGTTGGGGTGAGGGAAGAGGAGACATAATTATAGCACAAGGCTGGTTGAGATGTAACAGGGCGAGTTTAACAGCATTCCATTCTTTTTTTTTTTCTTTTGGAAGAATTGCATCCCACTTCTTAGGGTAAAACATTTCCTAGATTATCTTAGCTATTTTCCCCTATCTTTTATTTCCTCTCTTAGACTTGGTCCTGACTAAGTGCTTTTTTTTTTTTTTTTTTAAGGGTAGAATGCTGGAAAAAGGAAGGTCTGCATTCAAATCTAATCTAGGTTTGTTGTTGTTTTGTTTGTTTTTCCTGAGGCAATTAGGGTTAAGTGCCTTGCCCAGGGTCACACATCTAGAAAGTGTTAAGCGTCCGAGAACAGATTTGGACTCAGGTCCTCCGGACTTCAGGGCTGGTACTCTATCTACTACACCAATTAGCTGCCCCTCTAATCTAGTTTTGAGATCCTCTGTTTCCTCCACTGTAAAATTAGAACAAAATAGCACTTCCCTTCCAGGGTTGTTGCAAGGATTAAATGAAATATTTATAAAGCTCTGAGCACATAGTAGGTGCTATATAAATGCTTATTACCTTCCCTCCCTACTATAATGTCATTGTGATTGGATTGTTTTTCATTCTTGCCTGACTCTGAGATCCTATTTGGAGTTTTCTTGGCAAAAATATTGGGGTGATGTGCTTTTCTTTCTCCAGCTCATTTTACAGACGCTGAGGCAAACAGAGGTAAATTTACCTAAAGTAAGTGTTCAAGGATAGATTTGAACTCAGATTCTAGGGCCAGCATTGTACCACTCCACTTTTATTTTTTTAATTGTATATTCCACTGTACCACCTAGCTGCCACTAACTACAATGTTAATGACTTTTTAGTAGAAGTAAAATTTTAGGGCATTATTTTACTGTCCTGCACCGGGTGAATGTTTAATTAAAAACAGAATGGGCAATCAGGAAATTGCTATCTTGAAAATATGAAGTAAAAATGGTGCCTGATAAGAAAATTGTCGCTAATAAAATAAATATGGAGATTGGTACTAAATTCTTAGTACTAAATTTTGTCAACATATCCACCATTTCTTTTTACTTTATTTACCTATCCATCCACTCTCTACCACCCCATTATTTTTCCTGGACCCTAAACCTAATCAGAAATGGTAGTTATGAGAAGCCTTAGCTGAAAAACAATGGGTCCTGGATTAGATTTGGGGGCAATTCTGCATAGTTGGAAGTTGTATGGAAAATGGCAAGAATGAATCATTTATTCTGGACTAGTCTACCCAATGGGTTACTCTGATCCTAGTGCACTCTAAAATTTGCTTGATGGTATACAATTCCATATGTTGATTTTTTTAGTTGAAAAAGTCACACATTACTGCCAGATTCTCTGACTAGGTATAATTAAATACCTATTAACTTCTAAACCAGAGGATGTGAACATAATCTCAAGTAATTTACAATGTATTTTTCCCCTTTGCAATTCAACCCTAACAATCTTTATCTCTAAATCTTTACTTTCTAGATACATAGATAATGCCATTATGTCTAAGACATAGTCTTCTCAATGTTCCTGTATTTCTCTGTCTTATAAGATCAAGATATAGCTGGAAGAGTCCTCAGAGATCATCCAATCTATCTTTGTTTTACAAATGAGAATACTGAGCCAAGAGATTGTGACTGGAAGATTATTCTGTATTTACTCCTTCTACTCCTTTCCCTTTGGATTTATTCATTAACTTATCATAATGCCTTACTTCTATCCCACCAGTTAAGCTTTCTTATAATATTCTGTGTAATGGTTTCTGCTAAAGCACTTCCCCCCCCCCCATTTTTCTTTGGTCTCTATTTCACAAATACAAAAAGAAAACCTTTTCCCATACAAAGTAGAGGAAGAGAATTACATGGGAACTACAAAATTATATTATGTATATAATTTTGCTTTAAAATTATTATATATATAATAAATTCATACTTTCAAAGTTGTTCTGATTGTATTTCCTTTTGAATTTCTTTTCTCTTTTGTGTTTATTAAATGCTTAAAATGTCTTTCTTTTATTCCTTTTTGTTGTTGTTGTTGTTAATACTATCACTAATAATGGCTAGCATTTACATTGTGTTCTTAGGTTATACATATTGTCTGATTTGTTCCCCACAGCAACCCTATGGAATAGGTGTTATCATTATTCCTATTTTACATATATGGAAACTGAGTCATAGGTTAAGTGACTTATTTAGAGTCACACAACTAATAAGTGTCTGGATAGGATTTAAATAAAGGCCTTCTGACTATAAGTTTCATTCTCTATTATACCACCCAACTGTCTCTAACTAGTTCCTCTCTCTTTCCCAAAGCTGTCCCTCAATGAAAAAAAAAAAAAAATCCCAAACCAAAAACCACAATCTCGTTAACACATGTAAAGTCAATTAAAAACATACACAGACACATGATATCTGCCATGCCCAAAAAGGCTTATCTTATTCTGCAGCTTGAATCTACTATTACTTGGTCAGGAGGTGGGTGGTATGCTTCATCAATGACCCTCTGGAGTCTAAATTACTATATCCATAACTATTCTCAGCAATTTAGGACAACTGTGAGGGTTCTATAATGAAAAAATGCTGAGTAAACCCAAAGAAAGAGCTAATTGTGTCTGAATTCAGATTAAAACATATACTTTTTTAAACTTTATTTTTCTTAGAGTTTTTTTTTTAATCTATGTTTTTCTAACACACAATGACTGTGATGGGATGTTTTGCATGACTACACATATAGAACCTATATTTGAATTGCTTGCATTCTCTTTTTTTTTTCCTGGTAGAGTGTATGTATATATTAAATTTTCAAGGATATTTGGGGATCTAAATTTGTCATTTGGGGTTTACAAAATGATTCAGTAGAGAAATTATTGTAATATCTTAGAAACATCCTTATTAGAACCATAAAACTATTCTGTGGATGACTTTTCAGGAATAAATCTATTGTGTAAAGCGGGGCATTCTTTTATTGTTTGTTTCTGACCGGCATAACTTAATTTAAAAACTTTTCATTTCATTAAAATTACATTATGTTCTTTTCTGATTGTGCTTTGCAAACAGGTATTCAAAAGCTTACTGTAATCAGACCTCTTGCAATTGATGAAATAGGAAAATAGTTGATATTGTGTCTTCCAAAGAAAATGAAATGAAAAATGCACATCCGTTGGAAGTAACATTCCCAGAAAATGAATATAACAACAGATAGCATTTACATAGTAATTTAAGGTTTATAAAGGCACTTTACAAATATTAATTTATTTTCCCTTGTAACAACTATGGGAGATTGAAATTATTGTTATTCTTATTTTAAAGATAAGGAAATTGAGACAGACAGAAATGAAGTAACTTCTTAGGGTCATTTGGCTAATCATAGAGTCATATAGGAAGCATCTGAGGCTGCAGATCTGAACTCAATTCTTCCAGATTCCAAGTCTGGAGCTCTATCCATAGTGCTTCTTTATCATAAAATTAAAAAAGACCATCTAGTCAAGTCATATTTCAGTTCACAAGTTTTCAATCATGTTCAACTTTTTGTGATCCATTTGGAGTTTTCTTGGCAAAGATACTGGAATGCTTTGCCATTTCCTTCTCTAGCTCATTTTACAAATGAGGAAATTGAGGTAAACAAGGTTATGTGACTTACCCAAGGTCACTCAGCTATTGAGTGTCTGAGGCCTGATTCAAATTCAGGAAGATGAGTTTTCCTGACCTCAGGCCTGGTACTCTATCCACTGTACTGCCTAGTTGCCCCATTCCAAGTCATACTCCAGTACAAATACCCTACCACCTACCCAAAGAGATCTTCCAAATTTTGTTTGAGGTAGAGCTCAGTGGAGAGTAGAATTTGTTCCCTCCACAATAAACTGTTTAACTTTGAATAATTTTCTGTACTTAAGATCATGTTTATTAACATTGTATTTTAGAAATGGTACCAGAAACAAGTTCGTAGCATTTGACTGATTTGACTCTGAAATATGTTCCTTCCTTGGCATATAATAGGTGCTTAATAAATGTCTAGAGCACAGACCTTGCCTGGCACTTAGTAGGTACTTATTGTTGTTTAGTCATTTTCCCCTCCAGTGTCCTGACCCATTTGGGGTTTTCTTAGCAAAAAAGTAAAGTAATTTTTGCCATTTCCTTCTCCAGCTCATTTCATAGGCAAACAAGATTAAGTGACTTGCTCAAGGTCACAGAGCTAGTGAGTATGGCAGCTGGATTTCACAAAGATAAGTCTTTCTGATCCTAGCCCTGGCACTCTATTCACTGAGTCACTTAGCTGCCCTTAAGTAGGTCCTTAATAAATGTTTGACTGTTAATTGATTAAAAACTAAATCGATTCAATTAACATTGATTAAAGACAGGTCTTATCAGATGCTTGTGGACTAACTGAAAGTCATACAGTGTATATAATTTAAATTCTTTTAGAAGACATATGAATACATTTACAGTAAAGCAAACACTGTTAAGATCCTAGAATCATATCAAGCCATTCTCCAATCAATAAATGGTCAAAGGATATGAACAGCCAATTTTCAGAGGATGAAATTAAAACTATTTGTAGTCATATGAAAAGGTGCTCCAAATCACTATTGATCAGAGAAATGCAAATTAAGACAACCCTGAGGTACCACTACACACCTGTCAGATTGGCTAAAATGACAGGAAAAGATAATGATGAATGTTGGAGGGGATGTGGGAAGACTGGGACACTGATGCATTGTTGGTGGAACTGTGAATGGATCCAACCATTCTGGAGAGCAATTTGGAACTATGCTCAAAAAGCTATCAAACTGTGCATACCCTTTGACCCAGCAGTGTTTCTATTGGGCTTACATCCCAAAGAAATCATAAAGGAAGGAAAGGGCCCCACATGTGCAAGAATGTTTGTGGCAGCCCTTTTTGTAGTGGCTAGAAAGTGGAAACTGAATGGATGCCCATCAATTGGAGAATGGCTGAATAAATTATGGTATATGAATATTATGGAATATTATTGTTCTGTAAGAAACGACCAGCAGGATGATTTCAGAGAGGCCTGGAGAGACTTGCATGAACTGATGCTGAGTGAAATGAGCAGAACCAGATCATTATACACGGCAACAACAATACTATATGATGATCAATTCTGATGGACATGGCTCTCTTCAACAACGAAATGTTTTAAACAACTTCCAATTGTTCAGTGAAGAAAGCCATATACACCCAGAGAGAGGGATATGAAATGTGGATCACAACATAACATTCTCATACTCTTGATTGATTTTTGCTTACATTGTGTTTCCTTTCTCTGATTTTTCTTTCTTGTAGATAGGATTTTTCTTGCACCACAATTTTAAGTGCGGAAATATGTATACATATATTCGATTTGTCAAGTATTTTAACATAATTAACATGTAGTGGATATCCTGCCATCTGGGGGAGGGGGAGGGAGTAGGGGGCAAAAATTTGTAACAGAAAGCTTTGTAAGGGTTAATGTTGAAGAATTACCCATACATATGTTTTGCAAATTAAAAAAAAATTCTTATAAAAAAAAGACCCTAGAATCATAAATTTAGAGATTGAAAGGACCTCAGACGTTGACTGATCCACTTTTCCCTCATTTTACTGATGAAAATCCTGAGACACAGAGAACATGGAATACAGGTTAGAGGTAGCATTTGAATCAAGAGCCATTATTCCTTCTGCTTTACTAAGCTGCCTTGAAAAGTAATTATCAAGTTATTTATTAAAGTAGAATTCCCCAGCTAATATATTCATATGCATGAATCACAGTCACCAGAGGAACTAAAAGTGGAAAATGTAACCAATTTAAACCAAGAATAGTTTTTAAAGTTTTAAAAACATGGGATTTGGAATGAGAGAAGCTGGGTTTGAAACTTGGCTCAGCTCCTGAGCCTAAAATAAGAAACTTCTGCATTCAAATACAAACTTAGACACTTATTAATTTCATGATTATGAACCAGTCTCTTAATTTGGCTGCATCACTTCCTTCAACTATAAAAGGGGGAAAATAACAGCAACTATCTTGCAAGGTGGTTGTGAGGATCAACTGAGGTAAAATTTGAAAAGGTACAGTGGCTGGCACATAGTAGACACTATAAATGTTTATTATTTTCCTTTTTTCTCAGATATTATTCCTTAATTACTGATGAAAAAAACTGATTTTCAGAAAGGTTAAGAGATTTTCCCTAGAAACAAACAAATCTAATAAAAATTAAAATAAAAAAATAAAAAGCATATTTTATTCTATTTTTAATTGTCTTTTTTCCATTTTCTTTTGCTATATGATTAATATGGAAATATGCTTTGCATGATCTCACATGTATTACTGATATCAAATTGCTTGCCTTTTCAAGGAGGAGGGGAGAGGAAAGGAGAGAATCTAGAATTCAAAATTTAAAAAAAATGAATGTTAAATTGTTTTACATATCACTAGGGAAAATGAAATATTATAAAAATTTTATGCAATAGGGAAATATTTAACCAAATAAATAAAAGCAATTATCCTCCCATCCTCTCGACCTCCCCCAAAAATCACTGTAGCATTCTACACATACTATCTTCTTCCTTCCCTTCTTCCTTAGCGATGTGAAATTCTGAGTGTTCTGAACACTGAATGTCTTAGTGTAATTTAAAGCTTTAATGGTTTAAAACTTCAATTTTTGTATACCATATATACTTCCAAATTTATCCAAGAGAACCTAGAAATTGTAATGAGTGTTCATAAATTTATTTATTATTTATTAATTATTTAGTTAGATTAAAAAAAGCCTTCCTCACCCCTGAAAATGCAGTTCATACTAAGAAAGCTTTGTGAACTGGCAAATCCTCTGGCCAAAAACTGAACTATATGGCTAATTTAATTCTTAAAGTCCAAGTCTTGTGTGTTATGGAATTCCTTGGTCATGAGTTCAAGTATCTTGTCAATTTTACTTTGTTCTATCACTACAAAAATATGTCACTCTTTTTTTTTTTTTACTAATCCAAGAAAGTATACATATATATATGCATATATATTAGTAGAATATATATATTCTGAATGTATAATATATATATGTATACACACACACACACATATATATGTATGGTTGTGAACCTTTTATACTTTATTCTTTTTTTTTTCTCCCTTTGATCCCTATTCCTACCCCAAGAAAGCTATAGTTGAGAAAGGATATATTTATGTATACATATGCAGATATATATATATTCACATACATATACACACACTGTTCCCCCCTCCCCATATACTCATACACATATCTTTCTGCTCATCCCCTGCCTCTTTTTTTAAAAATAGATTTTGGAGGGTGCTATACCCTTCATGGTATATATGTAGTGCTGCCTATTTAACCCACTCCCTATGTGAGTAGAGTTTCAGAACTATGAGCCCTCCTCTCCCCTCTAATGCCTCACCTATTCTTCTACACCTCATTTGTATAATTACTATTTTTACCTTAACTCCACCCCAATCTTTCTTTTGAGCTACCCTATTGCTGATGTCTGTCTTAAATATATGATATACATTTCCCATGTTAAAAAAGACAATTTGTCCATGTTGAATTCCTCGAAATTGATCTTTGATATTGACTCTTACAGGTTAAATTCTCAATTAAATCTGGATGTTGTGGATAGAAAGTCCTAAAAATCCGCAAGTTCATTGAATATCCATTTTTTTCTTGTTCAATATATAGATAATTTTGCTGGATATAATATTTTTTAGCCATAGACCTAGTTATTTTGATTGCCAATAGATATGATTCCAGAATCTGCGATCTTTTATTGTATCTCCTTCTAAGTCCTGTACAATTCTAATTGTAGCTCCAGTGTATATAAATTTTTTTGTCTCTTGCAAAATTTTTTCTTTAATCTGGGGTTTTTGAAATTTGACAATAATATTCCTATGTGTTTTCCATAATGAATCTGCTTGAAGTGGTGATCCATAGATTTTTTTTTTTCCTATTTCTACTTTCCTCTCATGTTCTAACATTCCAGGCCAATTTCCAATTTTCTTGGATTATTTCTTACATTATTGTGTCAAGGTTGTTTTTGTTTTTTTTTTTTGGTCACAACTTTCAGGCAGTCCAATTCTTATATTTTATCTTCTTTATCTGTTCTCTAGATCTGTCATTTTTCTTATAAGATGTTTCTCGTTGGGTTCTATTTTTTCATTCTTCAGAATATGTTTTGTTATTTCTTGGTCTCTCATAGCTTCACTGGCTTCCCTTTGCTCAATTCTAATTTTTAGAGTTATTTTCATTTTTTATACTTCGTTTTTCCTTTTCTGGTTGATTAACTTCTTTTTTCATAATCTTGTTTTTCTTGGATGGTTTATATTTTTTATTTTTTTAGGTTTTTTTCAATGTCTCTTATTTGATTTTTAAATTTTTTTTTTTTTGAGTCTTCTACAAATTCTCTCTGGGCAAGGAGTCAATTAATGTTACTCTTTGGGGTGGAAGAAACTCTTTTTACTTTAGTGTCCTCCTCTGAAGATGAATTCTAATCTTTCCTGTTCCCATAGTAAGTTTCTATGGTGGGGTTCTTTCTTTACTAGTTCATTTTTTTTTAAATTAAAGTAAGCATCTCTAATCATGAGGTGGGGAGATGGTGCCTTTAGCTTCATTTGAGCTCTTCCCTCTGACCTGGAGCTCCAAACCAATAAATACCCTCTCCTGCAAGTGCCAGCAGCTAGTAGCATTCCCTCTTCCCCACCAGTTTGGGCATTCAGGGTTCACTAGCTCCTTCTCACTTAGGGCCACATCCCAGCAGCACAGGGTCTGGTGTTTCTAATCAACCCAGGTTCAGTCAATCTTCCAGGATTCAGATCCCTACTCCACACAGTCTAGGAGTGAAAATTTCTGTGATTCCCGCTGAGGTTGGAGCCAAATCCAGCTAGTTCCAGGGACCTGCACTTGACGTTTGTGCCATCCTGGAGGTGTTTGCCCTCACAAGGGTTAAACCCTGACCTGGATTTTCTTCTGATTGTATTTTGAGGACCCCTTATTTTGCCCAATTCTTCTTGATTTTTGACCAGTCTATGTTTGCCCTGAGGCACAAGTTTGTTCTATTTATGGAGGAATTCTGAAGAACTTCTCTTACTCTTGATTAGCTCTTGATCAGTAATTTTTGGGCCTCTACTATTCTATGTAGGCAAATTTTCCCTTCAGAAAAGCTGGTTACCACTAAGAGTGACTAGAAGTCATTCAGATGCTAATTCAATTAAGTATTTGTCCAGAGGCCATTGAATTATGACTAATATTGGTTTAAGTGCAGCTGGCTGCTGTAGTGCATAAGAGTTCTGGGCCTGGAATCAGGAAGACTCATCTACCTGAATTTCAAATCTGGCCTCAAACAATTACTAGCTGTGTGATCCTGGACAAGCCATCCAACCTGGTTTGCCTCAGTTTCCTCACATGTAAAATGAGCTGGGGTAGGAAATGGCAAAAACTTCAGCATCTTTGCCAAGAAAACCCCAAATTGGGTCACACAATAATACTATTGAGATTCTTTAGAAAAGCAAATGTTTTAATGATAGTGTGCTTGAATGGTCCACTTTTTGTTTCCTATAATTCCCTGAAAGCTTTAGAAAGGTACCAGAAAATGAGTACTGATTATCAAAAGAATCTGGCATTTTGGGGGTCAGAAAAAGTAGAATCAGAAAATCTGGATTCAAAATCCCATTTGTGTGACCTTATGAAAATGATTTAAACTTTCTTCTGCTTTGTTTCTTTATCTGTAAATTGATAGAGAAATGTGATAATGACCTCTGAGGAGAGGATAGCTAGTATGAAACTGTTTTCTTTTGTTTTTTCTTCCTTATATACCACTGAAAAGAACTGGGATGCTCCGCTTATGTCAGATCCAGATTTGCAGAGAAATTTCCCCACGAGATTCTAATTTTAACGGAATTCAGTCTGTCACCTTTGACTTCAGATTGTCAAACCTACAGTCGGAGCAGAGGTATCAAACACACTGCTAACGGTTGAGTGCCTCCTTTAAGGGATTAAAATTTAGTCAGGAAATATTTCATTAACCAAATAGAAATACAATAGAAGATCGTTGTCAAAAAAGAAGTTTTCTGAGTTAAGAGGCTGCCGCCTGGGATCCTAACTGGAGGTTTAGTGTCCCGCCCACCTTCTATTTCAGTTTGACGTGTTTTTAGGGCAAGGGAAGTGGAGGGAGGGATAAGTTATTTTTAAATTAATTTTTTTTAGAAAAAAAATTATGTGCAGGAAGCAATTCTGTTAATAATTTGAATCCAGCCTCTCGCAGGGGGACAAGGTGAGGACCCCGCACCCCCCAGCCTTCTGCTTTTCCATTTGTGTGCCGCATCTGAACGAGGGAAGGACGTGGCTGGGAGAGGGGGTGGGGTAGAATCTCAGTAAGAAAACCAGATCTGCAGAGAGCTCGCTTCCAGTGTTCGGGCTGCCACCGAATTCCCTGGCAAGTATTTATCTAAAATAATTACTTTGGCGGGGATTTGGACGCTTTCAGCCTCTCCTTAACACTTGCAAAACATCACCGGGCTAAGCAAGCAGCCTGGATACCTCTCACCTCACTCTCTCCTTCCTCCTTCTCTCCCCAGACTCGAGAAAACTAAGTCATCTGAATTTCTTCACTTCTCAAGAGAGCGCAAGCCAGAAGCCCTTCCACCCTCACCTCCGCTCTGGGGGGCTCCTGGCCCCTCCCCTTCGGGTTCTGCAAGGGCGCCGGAGGGTTAAAGAGGACGTCCCGGTTTGGCGTCGGGGGTAGAGTTTCCAGCCCTCCCTTTGCCCAAGCTCTTTCCTCTCCACCCCACCCCTCCCACGGGGACCGAAGGGGCAGAGCGTTTCTCGGGAGCTACCGCATAGGTGCCAGCTGCACTTTCGAAGGAGCAGTTGCGCTCCGGTGCCCTTGTTCGGGCTCCTTTTCATCCTTCCGGGCTTGTAGCCATCCGGAAGATGGCGGCTTACAAACTCCTCTCCTCTGGGTTTAGACTCAGCATCTCCTTTTCTGGAATCAAGGGTGCCCGGAACGGGCCCACCCTAGCCAAGGTAAAGAGCTCTAAGGGGGCCGAGGGAATCTCCGGAGTTTGCCCCTTCTGTTGTCCTCTCTCCGTCCTTGGATCACAGAGATGGATCTTAGGGTGGCGGCTGAAAGACCCCGGCCCATTTGTAGCGTCCGTGTCCTGCCAACCTTTAAGACATGTTGCTTTTTGCTTACTCCACTCGTCTGTCCTGGCTTCGAAGCATTGGGTACAGCTGCTTTGAGAGAGCACCCGGATCTGGAAGATAGGATGAGAAAGGAGACGGTTGGGAGAGACGCTTTGGGATGTGTGTAGCAGTGGGCACCGCATGCCCGGCTTCCGCGATTGGTGGAGGGCTTTGACTGAGTCCCCTCTGATCTGCCTTGCAGCTCGCTGCTGCGCGCCCGGGTTTTCGGGGATGGATGGGAGCGTCGAACCGGGGCGCGCCGGGGGAAAGGAAGGTGTCAGGCAGAGTAGGGAGTATCTGCCTAAGCTGGGTATCCGACTCTATTCCTGTGTGTGCACGTGTCACTGCTTGGGGTGAGGAGACAGATAATACGAGGGCACGGAAAAGATTCTGAGCTCTGGGCGGGATGGGGCATCTGGTGCCCGGGCAGGTTAGCCGGGGGAATAAACTCCTACAAAGCTTTGAGCGGGAGGCGAGTGGCTAACTCTTGCTCCCCCGCCCTGCAAGGAAAAGACGTTAAGCTAGGGATGCTTCTGGGAGGGGTGGGGATGTGTGTCAGTTGTGGGGCTTGCTCTTAGGACACGCAGGGGAAGGGAGAGAGGAGGAGATGTAGGAACCAGACGCACCGGAGTCCTTCCATCTTCCTAAGGAACAGAGATGCCGGACCTTGCAGCTAACTTGGCCTTCTGGGCGACGCTGAACCCGGCGTCCAGAAGCTGCTCTGCAGGTCCTCCACGGGATGGCTTTCACTTTATGAGAGGTTTTTTGGGGGCGGGCAGGCCCCCTGAGAGCTGGATACATTTCGCTTACTTTACTCTTCTCTTCTCATACTCACCTAGTTATACCCAAAGGGCTCCAATGGAGCCTTATTATGCCTGTTATTTTATTTTCATGAGGGAAGGAAGAATTGGGTCTTAAACCAGATCTGTTCTACACCACTGATACATATTTGTTTATGGGATTTCTTGGCTGTTATACTCACTCTACTGGAGGCTTCGGGAACACCCCAGCCTCATTTCTAAACTTCTGTACCAGGTAGTTCCTAGTACAAGCTGCCCTTCTCCGTGTCCCACCTCCCTTCTTCCCTTTGTCCCCTTCTTTCTCTCCTTTCTCCCTCCTATCTTTTCTTCCCTCTTTTTTCTCCCTCTCACTCCCCCTCAACTTTCTCCACCTTTCCTCCCACCTCTTTCATTCCTTCTTTCTCCCTCTCTCTTTTCTTCCTCTCCTTTCTTGCTCCTTTACCTTTTTGTCTTTTTCTCTGTCCTCCTCTCTCCCCTCTTGTTCCTTCTTTCCCCCACTTTTCTCTTCCCTCTCCTTCCCTTCTTTCCCCTCTCCTTTCTCCCTCTGTTTCTCTCTCTTTTAATAAGAAACCTAAGATCATCTAGAGTTCGTTAGGTCTCAAAGTTCATTTGATCATAAAAAACTGAGTTGGGCTTGCATAGTAAATGAGACTTTTTTTTTTTTCCTTAAAAGGGAAGTGGGAAGGGAGCACCAATATTTTTAGGCCCAACAGGTGTCTTGCACACAGTAACCAGCAATTTGTTGGTTCCAGTATTGGAACCAGTATTTGTTGGTTCGATTTTTGGCCAGTGAAGTTAATAGACCCCTTTTAACCCATGAATTACCTTTCAACACCAGGGAAATGACTGCCAATATCTTTTCTAAAGAATGTGTTTATGTCTGAACTAGACAGCTTCTACAAGGGAGTGGATAGTAGCAAAGCAAAGGCAGGTGTTTTTTTAACCAAGTTTTGGGTCACTTGCAGAACTTGATGACTTAAAATTTATTGTAGTAAAGTGTAAAATTTGAGGTCAAAATTTTGATTATCCTGGCATTTCATCATCACAAAATTTTTATTATTACATATGGTGAATGTTATTTGGTAACTGAAACAATCATAGAGAAGATACTGCTTCATTTTTTGCTGAACATTTAAGGTGTTAAAATAAGGTCTAAGTAAAAAAAGTAAAGGTATAAGTAAGGACTAACTTACAAATGTGTAATGAAACAATCACTGGCTTGAGATCTGTGAGATCTAGTTTTGACTCTATCAATAATTAGCTGTGTGACTTTGGTTAATCACTT
Source organism: Myrmecobius fasciatus (assembly GCA_023553655.1). NCBI lineage: Eukaryota > Metazoa > Chordata > Mammalia > Dasyuromorphia > Myrmecobiidae > Myrmecobius > Myrmecobius fasciatus. Next base: position 43,564 of record JAJPUD010003081.1, on the reverse strand, counting down.
TGTCCAAAATAAGATTAGGTATTAGTAATAAGTCACTTTTATTTAGTTCTTTAAGGCTTATGAATCTCTTTCCTTAATAATCTTGAGGTAGCTGGGTAATCCAAATCTGTTCTAGCTTAAAAATTTCTATTGTGTAGAATTTTTAAAAACATTTTTTTTTAAATTAGTGGAATGGCACTCCATTCTCCTGTCATTGTGTATTTAAATTGGTTGTCCCCTGTAACTGAAATGCTCTTCCTTACTTCTAGTCTCATAGAATCCCTCCTATTCTTCAAGGTTCAACTTAAATACCACCTCCTATCCCTAGTGCCAAGAACACATTACAAGCTTTAAAAGTGATTGATTGCTAATTGGTTGTTGGCTTATGCTAGGAATTAAATATTTAAATAACTAAATATCACATAATTACAGGTGAAGCAATGATGGACAATTAATGTTATAATTATATTTTCTTTTCTTTGAGGACAGGAAAATACCTTTTTTTATCTCCCATCTTCCTTAAGCACATAGTTTCCATTACTATTAGATATTTAGTTTATGCTACATATTTACTATTTAAGTTAAGTATCCTTCACTGATTCTTCATTGGCTCATAGAATTTATAACTGACAGGGATCTTGGAGATCATCTTTCTAGTCCAATCTCTTCATTAAGGAAATGCTTTCTCACCTCACTTTGTTTGCTGTAAAGGGAGAAGGATGGAATAGATGGCTTCTTTACCAGTGATTTCAAGGGAGGAATTCACACCTTGTGGATTTGGACAATTTCATGCTTGTCTTTTAGTCCCTTTTCTCCTTTTCTCCCCTATTTTATAAGGAAAACACAAAAGAAGAAGAAAAAATTTACAGAATCACTGAATGATAGAAATGAAAATGACCTTAGAAGTATCTCAGCCACCTTCTTTTACAGATAAGGGAACTCAAACCTTGAGACATTTAATTTCTTGCCTCTGGCCCCATATTCCATAAGTGGCAAAGCCTGGGATTTGAAGCCAGACCTTCTATTGTCTGATTCATCACTTCTTACTATCTGCATCTTATATAAAATCACCACAAATTCTTTAAAATGAGGTGTGATTTCCTGTCATCTCTTGTCCTTTGCTCTAGTGACACCCCAAAATCTGTGTGCATGTATCCAGCAGGGATACCTACTTAACTCTTGATGGTACCATAGATCCTTTTTTACATGTTAAGTATAGATGAGGTGCATGATTTTGGGTCAAGGCAAATAATTTAATTTCTGAGCTTCCTTATTTATAAAAGAAGTATGAGGGACTTCCCAGGTCACTTTCATCTTTAATATTCAGTGATTCTGAGTCTGTAGATTTTTACTCTTTATCTGTCCTTATTACATATAACAACGAAGTCTGGTGAAAGAAAAGCTTTCTAATAGAATACAGATGCAAAGTTTTTCATGATCACCTCCCCCCCCCCATCATTGCTCTTACAACTAAAGAGTGTTTTTGTTTGCCGAAGAGAGTTTAGTGACTTGGCCGTGCTCATGGAGCTAATAAAAGTCAGAAACAGAATTTGAACAGTGCTCTTCCTGATTGATTCCCGGGCTCAACATTCTAGTTAATCAATCAGGAAGCATTTATGAAGTACCTGCTGTGTATCAGGTACTACATCCATTTGCTGTGCTGATTCTCCAAATATAATATATCCTTCATGAGTGTGTTCTAGATAAATAATAGTGTTGTATTCTATGTTGGTGTCAGAAGTTTGAATACTGTTAAAATCACAAAGCCCTTGCATGTTTGTATAAGTAAATAGTGTCCTTGAAAAATGAAAACTGAATTTACTTCCCTGCTTCCCTTGTATAAAGTGAAGTTGCTTCCAGATCTTTTTTTTTCACCTTCTAGGGATGTGGTTGCTACTTTTCCACCAGCACTTGCCATCACACTCAGTTTTATAATGATCCAGTGGAAGCAGTCAAAGATATTCCAGATGGATCCACTCTCCTGGTTGGTGGTGAGTAATTCCATTCCTTTTTAGCATATAGGAGTGGACTTATCTTGTTAGTCAGTTGAGGGGGACAGTTCAATGGTGAAATTGTGAGGCATCATTACTGTTGTGGATAAATCATGTTCCTGATCAAAAAATAGCCCTGAAATAGGGATGGTGACATGTTAGATTGTGATTCCTTTGGAATGAGCAATTCCCAGATGAGGAAGCTCCCAGTGCTGTCCAGCACCTTCTTTGTCACTTGTCATTGGGAAAGCTGCTCAGTCACTGAGGCATGAAGAATCTTGTCTAGGATCATAAAGACAGTATAGGGCAGCTAGGTGGCGCAGTTAAAATCTGGTCTCAGACACTTAATATACTTCCTAGCTGTGTGACCCTGAGCAAGTCACTTAACCCCAATTGCCTTGGGGGGAGGGGGGGGAAACCAGTATATATAAGGGATGGAATTTGAACTCATATTTTTTCTGGCTTTAAGACTGCTGACTCCTGAAATAGTACTTGTATTTTTCTGGTTCTTTTTTGTTGGGGATATAGCCACGTTTAATTCTCATTCTTTCTCTGTCTCTCTCTCCCTCCATATATAGACACTCACATACATATATACATATATACATATATAAGTACACATATATATTTATATAAATAAAATTTATATATTTTTACTTGCCTTTCTTTTGATTCCTTTTTGTATTGATGGAAAACTAAGCTTTTACTTGTCTTAGTCTTGCTGATAGTAGTCTTTTTTTATAATAGCTTTTTATTTTCAAAATATATACAAAAGTAAGTTTTCAACATTCACCTGTGTAAAACCTTGCATTACAATTTTTCTCCCTTCTTTCCCCCACTCTCCTCCCCTACACAGCAAATAATCATATGTTAACCATGTGCAATTCTTCTATACATATTTCCACATTCCAATAGTAGTCTTTATTTTTTAAAATTTATTTATTTTTATTACACATTGCTTTATGAGACATGTTTGGAGAGAAAAATCAGAGCAAAAGGGAAAAACCATAGGAGAGAAAAAATACAGAAAAAAGAAGTGAACATAGCATGTGTTGATTCACATTCAGTCTCCATAGTTCTTTTTATCAATGCAGATAGCATTTTCTGTCCAAAGTCTATTGGAAATGCTTTGGATCACTGAACCACTGAGAAGAGCCAAGTCTTTCATAGTTGATCATCACACATTCTTGCTGTTATTGTGTACAGTATATTCCTGGTTCTGTTTGTTTCACTTAGCATCAGTTCGTTTAAATCTTTCCAGGCCTTTCTAAAATCAGCTTTGTTCATTTTTTGTAGAACAATAATGTTCCATTATCTTCATATACAACTTATTCAAGCCATTCCCCAATTGATGGGCATCTACTCATTTTCCAATTCTTTGCTACCACAAAAAGCTGCTACAAACCTTTTTGCACATATGGGTCCTTACCTTTCTTTTATGATATCCTTGGAATACAAACCTAGTAGAGGTACTTCTAGATCAGAGGGTATGCACAGTTTGATGGCCCTTTGGGCATTGTTCCAAATTGTTCTTCAGAATGGTTGGATCATTTCACAACTCCACCAATAATGCTTTAGTGTCCCAATTTTTCCACATCCACTCCAACATTTATCATTATCTTTTCTTGTCATCTTAGGATCTGGTACCTCAGAGTTGTTTTAATTTGCATTTCTCTAATCAGTAGCAATTTAGAGCATTTTTTCATATGATTGTAGATGACTAATTTTATCATCTGAAAATTGTCTGTTCATATACTTTGACCATTTCTGATACTAGGATAAAACATTTATAAACTATATGCTAAAATTTTTAGAATTTGAAGAGATCTCTCAGATAATTTTGGTTCAACTCCTCCCTTTCAGGAATTGGAAAAAGCTTTCACTAATTTCTAGAAAAAAATAACATTTCTTTCTTTTAATCCTCATAGCATTTTATATTCCTTTCATTTTATGTCTACTTTCTGCCTTTTGTCATAGCTATTTTTATACATAGCATTTCTGCCTTTTAGACAGAATTAAATCCTAGAATTTAGAATTCTAGGAGGCAGGGGCACTGTCTTAACTTTTCTGTGTTTTTTATAGCACCTGACTTGTGGTCTTTACTTGTGTGTGACTTGCTGTTCAGTCATTTTCAAGATACTAGAACAATTTGCCAGTTCCTTCTATGGTTCATTTTAAAGATGAGGAACTGAGGCAAACAGGGTTAAGTGACTCTCTCAGGTTCACACAGCTACTAAGTGTATGAAGCTGAGGAAGATGATTTTTCCAAACTCTAGGCCCATCACCTAGCTGCTCTAATAAGTTTTTAATAAGTACTTCTCAAATGGGAAATGGTCCCTGCCTTTAAGGAATTTACCTAAGTGTTGGAAGGCATAACTTGAATTCTTTCTGAATCCAGGGTATGCAATCTATCTGCTACCCATACTGTAGTTTCTTGTAGCCAGTCTCATGGGAGATAAATGATGAAACAAAATAACAATATTAAAAGTAAAGGAGAATAGAAGACATATTTCATAGCTTGTCAGTTATTACCAGTATTGTATTATAGCTCAAAGCTTTGTGACTAGAACTTTTTCTTTTAATTTTATATAAACCGAAATAGGACTATAATTCAATCAAGCCTAATAAATTTAGTATTTTTACTTTTCCCTTTACTATTTACATAGTCATTTTAAATTAAAACAAAAAAAATTAAGTGTTGCTATCACTCCTAAGAAAAAGCAGACTTTCTTAAACTTTGCTCATTCTTTTGGGAATACTTTAGGTTTTGGGCTTTGTGGAATTCCAGAGAACCTAATAGGAGCTTTATTGAAGACTGGAGTAAAGGGATTAACTGCAGTAAGTAATAATGCAGGGTAAGTGTCCTCAACAATCAATTTGAAAGATGTTGACAAATTGTTGGATTATAATTTAATGAAATGAAATAATTTAATGAAATAAAAATGTTTAAAAAAAAACCCTGAAACAAATGAAACTCTTTGATAGAAGGGAAACATGATATATTTGGGGACCAGAAACAATTTGGAGGTTCCATTTATCTGGCTTCATTTGTTTAACTGTTTTGAGAGCCAGTGGACACAATTAAATTATAGCAAGCTTTCAAAATAACCTCTCACTTTTGGCAAAATTTTATTTCCTTAAAAAAACTTGAAATTTACAGTTAACATTGTGATATGTAGTTCTCTGTTAAATTTTGGATGAAAAGACTTTGGGTCAATCCTTCCTTATTGTGACCAAAGGACACAGATTTAGAGCAAGAAGAGACCTAAGAGAAAATTTAATCTAACTGCATTAGGGGTTAGAAGTAGATGCCCATAAAGGTTAACTAGTTTATCCGAAGTTCCATGGCTAATAAGTGTTAGAAGAGGATTTGACTTCAGAATTCTTAGATTCTTAATCCAGTGTTCTTTCTGCTTTTTTAAGCAACTCATAATCTCCCTCCCTCTCTGTCTTCCTCCCTCTTTCTCTCTCCTTCCCTCCCTCCCTTGCTTCCCTCTTTCTCTCCCTCCCTTTCTTCTCTGTGTCTTTGTTTCTGTGTCTCTCTCTGTGTGTGTCTCTCTCTTTCTGTCTCTTTTTCATTCACATACACACACAGAGAGAACAAAGAAGATATTGACCTGCTTAGAAAAACACAGTAGTTTTATGTACATGCCATATCTATATTTGTCTCTCTCTAATCTATCTCTCTGTTTATCTATAATCATCTTCATCTGTTTCCCCTCTCCCTCTCTCATTTTGTCCCTTTTCCTCTCTACTTCTCTATCTCTTGCAAATTGCTAATGTGTAATTGCAAATATACCATGAATTGTTTAGTTAATGTGAAATCTGTTTTAAATATCTGCTTTTGGTCATTTCATTGTTTCTTGTGATCTAGATGATTGAATAGAGAATTTATTAAATTCATGAATTATGTCATGTCAACTTGGTGTGGAGATGGGGGAGTGAAAGGGAGAGATTATATTAGGGCTCATCAGAAATCAAAATGATTTGATTGATAAAATGGTTAGGAACCTGTGGTAATGTCTGATGAAGGGAAGTCCAAGGGAAGGGCAAAACTGCAGGTAAAAAAATTGGTAAAAGATTTTGTTCACTTCAGAAAAAGTGTGAAAAGACTTAACATTATATAAAGGATAGACTGAGACAATGATGTAAAACAGCATATACAAGGTAACTTAGAACACAAAACTTTGGACTTGATTATTACATTCATGTTTATTTTTGCATACATGTCTCTAGTCATTTGTATCAAGGACATTTTATTTAAGGAGGCAAGAAGGGTACAAGAAGCAGATTGGAGAAAAGCAAAAGGGCCTTGACTCCAGGGTATGACCTTTACATAAGATATCCCATTTTATCTTCTACCTTCCCCAGTCCTTTGGGAAGCAGAAATTTCTAGGGAGTTTTCTGTTAAGGGGTTAATCCTGGAACCATTTTAATCCCAATTTTTTTGACGTTCAGTTATTATTTCAGTTTTGTCTGACTCTTTGTGATCCCAGATGGGGTTTCCTTGGCAAAGATACTGCAGTGGTTTGCCATTTCCTTCTACAGCTCATTTTACAGATGGGAAATAGGAAAACAGGCCCAACTCCTAAGTGTCTGAGGTCAGATTTGAATCCACCATGATGATGGGCCTTTGACTTCTTCCTGCATTCTATCCAATATGCTATCTAATTCTGATATTTTAATCCTATAATAAATCCATGATTTTATCAATGTGGATAGGTTCATAGGCTCTTTAGCAATACAGATTTCAACTCTTTATCCTTGTTCGCGTTCAGCATTTATTGTCTGCCCTTGTTTTCCCATATATATTCTCTTCAGGGAATCCATCTAACATGGGATCAAAGATAGCCAGCTGGAAGAGACTTTGGCGGTCCTCAAGCCCAGTCCCCTCATTTTGCTGATGAAGTCTATAGTGACTGACTGGCTTAAGATCACATAGCTACTAAAATGTCAGAGCTGCTATTTTCCTTTGCATCTCTTGATGGAGCATTATGCTCTCATGATGTTACTGGCCCATCTGTTTTTTTTCCTATCATGCATCTCTCTCTGCTGACAACCTTTATCTCTGTATCTCTTGAGCAATTCTTTGTTGGTAATATATTTGCAGTTTGCTTAAGTTTACCATATACCATTTTTCCTCATTGGTCTTTGGAGCCATTTCTACTTTGTAATTTAAAGACTGGGATGTTTCTTGACTTGCTGTCTGCAACCAACTTAGTGGAGAGCCTCATGATAAGTAAGTGATGAATTCTTTGACCATGGCAACAAAGAAAAATATGAAGTGATCCTTTTGTCTTGTTCTCTGCAGACTTGCTTACAGATGAAAGAAAATGGGGCAAAGGGTTCTAAGAATCACACCATTCTTAGACACTATACAAACATTAACCCAGCTGTTAGGATTGTAGATGTGAGATCTTTGTAGTGAACAATTGGGCATACTACTGAATGAACTGAATTTTATCTGTCTTGAGTGGCATAATGAGTTAGAATTTACTTGCTGTCAGAAAAATCCTATTTCAAATTTGACCTAAGACACTTAATTGACTATGTAAGCCTGGACAAATTGCTTAGCCACTGCCTGCCTCAGTTTCCTCATCTGTAAAATGAGTGCAATAATAGTATCTGCCTCCCACTGTTATGTGCTTATACATATATAAGCACTTTGTAAACCATAAAGCACTATTCAGATATTATTATTATTATTAATTGTCTAATTGCTGTTGAGAAAATAAGAAAAGAAAATAAGTTACAGTTGAAATGGAAGGAAAATTCACTTTGGAGAGGCAAATAATGACAAACAGCTATATGCGTAGAACATTTATTAAGTATCTACTCTGCTGTCAGGCATTTTGCTAGTTGTAGGAATATAAATTTGTTGCTAAGCCATTTTTCAGTTGTTGGATTCTTCATGACCACATTTGGGTTTTTCTTAGTGGTTTGTCGCTTTCTTCTCCAGCTTATTTTACAGATGAGGAAACTGAAGTAAAGAGGGCTAAGTGACTTGTTTAGGCTCACATAGTAAGTGTGAGAGGCTGAATTTGAATTTAGGAAAATGAGTCTTCCTAATTCTAGACCTGATGCTATCTACTGTGCCACCTAATAACTACCTAAGGATAGAAATACAAGTAAGAAAGCTCTTTTCCTTATATTCTTATATTCTCTTAAGAAATTAGCACCTAAAAGGTTGCTGAACCCATGTAAAACCCCATGTTTGTTAGGGTAATGTGATATGGAGCAGGCCAGGAAATGAAATGGATTCCTGGGGCCTGGCCAGATAAAGCAGGAGCTTATCTGTTAGAGCCAAGAGATCCTGGAGAAAGTAGAGGAGATGGAGATAAAGGAGTTGGAATTTTGTTCCATTCAATTTCAATTTTTTTTAAATGATTTAGAAACCTAATACATAATATTCTCTGATACCTAAGAAGTCTCTTCAAAAGTCCTTTTCTGATGCTTTATTGAGGTGAACTTCAGTAAGCTTTCTAAAATTGGAGTTTCTGAGATTGCTAGTGAAAAAGAAACCGTGGTATTATTTCAGGCTGGATGGGCTTTGAGTGTGTGGGCCTGCAGGGATTGCAGTCTGGTATAGGTAGATGTAGGATTTATCTATAGACATCTTAGGGACCATCTCTAAGCAATAGACTAGTTTGAGGATTAAGTTTGGGTAGGTTTTTCTTCCACAGAAGATTAGTTACTAAGTAATAAACATTTTGGCTCACAGTCACACTTGAAATCATTCCCTAGGGCAGAAAGAGGATCTCAACCTAAAGTCCATATTTTTTTTTTTTAAATAAAATTTTAATAGCTATTTCATTATGATTATTTTTCTTTGTAATCCTATGTATTTATCTTAAGCATTTAAAAATATTTTGAGGAGGACTTCATAATCTTCACTAAACTTTGTCAGAGGGGTTTTTGGCACAAAGAGATTGAAGATCCCCACTTTAAGGGATTATTGGCTGCTTGGATAAAATACACCTTTGAAATCTTGAATTTTTTCAATGTGTTGTAGTTACCTAAGTAATGTGTTTTCTATGCCATCTAGTGGCTAAATATTTCTTGTCTTTTTTTTTTTTTTAATTGGTTAGAAAAAGTTAAGAAAAGGTGGTGTTTTAGGGATTTTAAAGTAGAATTTTTTTTTTTTCTTTTTGCTCAGGCAATCGAGGTTAAATGGGTTAATTGACTTGCCCAGGGTCACCCAGCTAAGAAATGTTAAGTGTCTGAGATCAGATTTGAACTCAGGTCCTCCTGACTTCAGGGATAGTGCTCTATCCACTGTGTCGCCTACCTGCCCAAAGTAGAAAATTCTTATAAAGTCATTAGCATCTCTTTTGCCACTGACACTTTTTTGTTTAAATTGATGTTGCAGGGGGCAGCTAGGTGGCATGGTGAATAGAGCACCAGACCTGAAGTCAGGAGGACCTGAGTTCAAATCTGGTCTCAGACACTTAACACTTCCTAGGTGGGTGACCCTGGGCAAGTCACTTAACCTCAATTGCCTTAGGGGGAAAAAGATGTTGCAGGTAGATTTTCGATGAGGGTGTGCTTTGGTAGGAATAATGAAGAGACATAAATCTTGTCAACCATATGCAAATGAGAAGAGCAAATCCTTCATATCTCCTATAAAAAAGGACAGTACAGTTAAAAATCATTTTATGGAATGAATTAAGCCTGAACCACAGGACAGTGTCATGTGCCAATCAGTATTATACTTAATCCAACCTGTACATGATCAGAAAATTAATGGATGCATTTGTCACTACCATAGAATTCTTTACCTATTTGACCTTCCAATGTTGGAAGGCCTATTGATTTTGCATTTCAGTTTCTATTTTTTTCTCCACTCCAGTTCTTGTATTTTGAAGCATTGCTATGAAAACTATAAAATTACTGATTAGTTCCATGATAAAATTGTAACACATATTCTCAGTGCATCCTCATTGATGATACTTGGCAGGGTTTCTTTTTAAAAATAATTTTCATCTCTTGTTGTCTCCTTGTTACATAAAATTCCAAACTTTTTTTTTCAAGTCTGAAAACTATCCCTCATACATCACTTTGCAAATTTTATTGCCTTCTATTTTTCTGAGAAGATTGAGATCATTGGTTATGTTTTTACCCTTTTCTCACTTTTTGTATTTTTCTCTTTCCCTTCTCTACATACTTTAAAAAATGTTTTATTAATTTCTTTTGTCTTTACATTGAAGTCACTTCCTGCTTTCTTCTAATTAACCTACCTCTTATGGGGAAAAAAGCGTAAAGAAATAAGTTAAATAATTTACTCCAGAAACCTTGTCTAATTACCTCCCGGCCACAGGGAAGAATATAGTTATCTTTTTTCTAAGATCTTCATTGATTTCCTTTCCATTACTCAGAGTCAATCTTCCTTGTTAGAGATCCTTTCATTTCTAACCTTATTACTCATTTGTACTTCTTTGCTGTACAGTAATATTGTACTACATTCATATATCATAGGTTTTTTTTTTTAACCAGCCATTCTTCAATTAGCACCTAATTTGTTTCTAGTTCTTTGCTACCACAAAGGGTTGCTATGAATATTTTGCTATCTATTAAGCCATTGTTTCTGGCCTTGACTTCTTTGGAATATATTCACTAATGAGAATCCTGTATTTACTTTTAAAATAAGTCTTAATAGATGCCCATTGTCTTTACACTTATTGTTTGGCATACCTTGCCCCCCAGAACATAAAACCTTTCCTGGTGACAACAGAAAAAAAAATAAACCCCATAGATGATACTTGGATAATATATGAATATTGCATTTCCCATTGCTGAAAAGGAGGTGGTATTTTTGTGGTTGGTTCTGTGTAACCATATTTGGTTACTATTACTTGTGTCCAATTTCTCAAAGATGGAGGATTGGGGCAGTAACTTGGAATGAACTTTAATCTCATTGTAATTGTCTCAAAGAGACCCTCCCCATACCCACTCACCCACCTACAACAGTCCTAGTCATTTGGGTATAGAAATATATCTTGTTCAAAAGGAAAATAGAAGGGGAAAGGAGAAGAGATGCTTTGGGGAAAAGAGAGAGAAAGAATGGGGAATGGAGAAGGAGATGATAAAAGGGAAGGTAGACTAAGGAAGGCAGTGGTCAGAAGCAAAACAGTTAAAAAGAGAGGATAAAAAGAGAAGAAAATGGGATGGAGGGAAATACACAGCAATCATAACTGATCATGAATGGGATAAACTCACCCTAAAACAGAAGTGGATAGCAGAATGAATTAGAAACTAGTATCTAATATGTTGTCTAGAAGAGACACACTTGAAACAGAAAGACAGAATTAAAATAAGAAGATAAAGCACAATTTATTATGTTTCAGCTGAAATAAAAAAGGCAGGGATAGAAATTGCAGTCTTACCAAAAATTTATCTAATTAAAAACGATAATCACAGAAACTATCTTGACAAAAAGTATCATAGACAATGAAGTAATGTCAAATTTTTTTTATAAACGGTTTCTCTGAACATAAAAGCTACTCCCCATTTGGGATATGAGGGATATTTGGGATATGGGGTAATGAATAGAGTGAATTTAAATCTAGCCTCAGACAATTACTAGTGATGTGACCATGGGGAAGTTTGCCTCAGTTCCTCATCTGTAAAATGAACTAAATATGGAAACTGCAAACCAAGCTAGTATCTTTGCTAAAAAAACTTAAAATGGGGTCATGGAGAGGTGGACACAGCTCAAATGACCAAATGACAAGGGATATGAAACAGGAAGTTTTCATGACAAGTCAAAGTTATCCTTAGTCATATGAAAAAAATGCTTGAAATCACTATTAATTAGAAAAATTTAAATTAAAACAATTCTGAGGAAGTATTTCACATTTATCAGAACCAACAAATGCTGGAAGTTATGAGGGAAAATAGGTACACTAAGAAACTGCTGGAGTTGTTATCTGGTCCAACTGTTCTGGAGAATAATTTGAAATTATGCCCAAAAGGGTATGAAACTACATAAATTCTCTTTGGCCCACCAGCAATACCATTACTAGATCTGTTTTCCAGAGATATTTTAAAAAAGAGAAATGAGCCTATATATATAAAAATATTTATAGCAATTCTTTGTAGTGGCCAAGGATTAGAAATTGAGAGGATACATCAATGGGGAGTGATTGGTTAAATTGTGGCATATAATTATGATGGAATACTATCATGATGTAATGAATAGTGATGGAAGTGATTGCAGGAAAAAAATGGCAGTATCTATGTGAATTGATGCAAAATGAAGGAAAAACTGAGATCATTGTATACAATAACAGCAATGTTATAATGATCAGTTGTGAAAGACTTGACTACTTTGATCAAGAAAATTCCAAAGAATTGATGAAAAATACTCACTGCCTCGAGAGACAGAACTGATAAACATGAGGACAAACTATAGTTTTCTTACTTGTAAAAAAAAAAAAGAGTCCAACTTCTATTTTTGAGTGTTCTTTTCATTTGTATTATTATAATCACGTTTTGTTCTCCTTTACTTTCTTTACTTCACTTTTCATTTTTTCCTTTAAGATTTCCCATGTTTCTCGTAATTCTTTGTTTCTGTCATTATTTATGGCTATGGTACAATAATATCCCAGTACATTTATATGTCACAATTTCTTTAACCATTTCCCAAATTGATGTTTTTGTTACCATGAAAGTTTGCTTATAAGTAGGCTTGTGTATATGTAAAGTGCTCTTTCTCTCGTTTCCTCTCTATCTCTCTCTGCCTCTCTGTTTCTCTGACTCTCTGTCTCTCTGTCTCTGTCTCTTCCTCTTTCTCTCTCCCTTTCTTTTTCTCCCCATCTCTTTCCCTCACCTTTCTATCTCCCTCCTTTCCCCTCTCTACTTTCTCCCAGGCATTTCTCCCCCTCTCCCTCTCCTTTTCTCAACCTCTCTGGACAACATCCCTCCAAACTTTCAGATTTTTGATGTCAGAGATGAATCTAGTCTAAGTTGAGCATGAATGGGATAGAGTTTTCAGCTTTCTTCTTCTTCTTTAACCCATTTTAATGTCCACTTTCCTAGGACCAGACAAACCAGAATGACTCACAAAGTCAGCTAACTGTTTAAGAGGATTCTTAAGACTTATGGCCTCAATTGCCTGGTGGCTATCTACTAGGTGGCCAGTAGGTAGGACAATCCCAGCTTTCCAGACTCATTACCCCTTTTGAAAAATTTCCCTTCTACTTCTTATACCGTGGCAATGCTGTCCCTATGTTAACATTTATAGCTAATTGTTTGCAATGATGTGCTTAAATTAAGAGTTCCTTTTAGCATCATTGCAGGGACCTATGAACACTAAATCCATTTTTTTCTCAGTTGTCATCCTTTTCAGTATTTGCCACAGTTAATGCTGATCATTTTCTTTTAAAAACTATTTTCTCTTAAATTACATGAGATAGTCTTCTAGTTTTCATCTTATTTTTCCTGATTCCTTCTTCTCTTGCTTTCTTGGGCTTCTCGTCTATCTTTTGTACCTGGAATACGGCCATTTTTTTTTTTTCTGAGGCAATTGGGGTTAAGTGACTTGCCCAGAGTCACACAGCTAGGACATGTTAAGTGTCTGAGATCAGATTTGAACTGAGGTCCTCCTGACTTCCGGGTTGGTGCTGTATCCATTGCACCACCTAGCTGCCCCCGGCCATTTTTTTTAATAGTAGCTTTTTATTTTCAAAATACACACAAAGATAGTTTTCAACATACACTTTTAATTTTTTTCTCCCTCCCTTCCCCTTTCTCCCTCCCCTAGACTGCAAGTAATCCAATATGGGTTAAGCATATGCAGTTCTTCCAAACATGTTTCTACATTTATCATGCTGCACAAGAAAAATCAGATCAAAAAGGGAAAAAAATGAGATTGAAAAAAAAACAACAAAAAGGTGAAAATACTATATTGTGATAGTGGAGGCATTTTTCAAGACCATCCTCATGCTGTTTCTTTCATTTTTATTATTTTAACATTTATTTTGTTGTAGTGTTGTGTGTTGTTTCCCTGGTACTATTTTCTTGACTTTTTTTTCAGCTCATCTAAAGCTTTCCACGTTTCCTTCAATTATGTGTTTACTATTTCTTGTGGTATAGTTCCATTATGTTCACATGCTAGGTCAGTTTGAGGTTTTTTAATTGATCCTATTTATAGTTAATTGATTTTGTCTTATAATTGTCAAGTCATGGTTTTTTTACTCTTATTTTTATTCAGAAATTCAGCTAGCCTATAATGAGTTAAGTTTAGAAATCCAGTTGTGCTTTTCTGTTCTTGCCTCAAGGAAATCTGCTATGCCTGAAAGATGTAGGTGATGTCAGGAGTCTGGGCGAGTATCTTTCCTTCGAGGATTCTGGTTGTCTATCCAAAGACATCTTATCCACTATCTATAACCTTGCTGGTAGACTTTAGCAATGAATGTTTCTTAGTCATAGAAGGGAAGGAAGGAGTTGCGCTAATTTCTTCTTCTCAATTTCCAACCAATGATATTGTTCTCCATGCCTTAGTGATCAATCCTAGTGATGTCATCATTCATGAAGTTGAGTTCTTTTAGCCAATTAAAACTCATTCCTCATCTATAAAAGTCCCATTCTTTGTTTTGTACTCCCCAAAATTTTAAAAGGAAGCTGCCCCCCTCATTTGGCCCCTTTTTTGTGGTAGTGCTTGTTGTTCAGACTCCATTTGGGGTTTTCTTGGTAAAGGTTCTGGAGTGGTTTGCCATTCCTAAATGGAAATGCTTCCTATTTCTTATTCTTTTCTTCTTTTGCTATCTTCATAAAATATAACCTTAGATACTGAAAATTAAATAAAAGTAAAGCGTTCAGTCATTTTTAGTCATGGATGACTCTTTGTGACCCCATTGACAGTTTTCTTGCCAGAGATACTGGAGTAGTTTGACAGTTCCTTCTCCAGCTCATTTTATAGGTGAGGCACACAGGGTTCAGTTACTTGCCCAGGCTCACACGGCTAATACAGGTCCGAGGCCAGATTTTGAACTCGAATCAGAATTTGTGACTCCTGATTAGGTATTCTATTCATTTGTTGTTTGTTCTTTGTTCTCCAAGAAGACCCTGACATCAGGGAGGTGATGCCATGACATAAAAAAGTCAATTGGATTTAAGTGAGAAAGGGCTGGGCAAGGTCAACTGCCTCACTTCCTCCCCCTCCCCCCAGAGCCATCTGGATCCAGTGGCAAGATATAGATCAGATGGTCCTGGATGAAATAAAGTAGTCCTGGTCCTTTTCTTTTTTGTGTATGATAGGGCTCACTGTCAAAAATTCTTGTGATTTACAAAATTTACGGATCCATGAGTCTAAAATTTGCCTGTCTTCTCTTTATAGTGTTGAAGACTTTGGCTTGGGTCTTTTACTTAAGACCAAGCAGATAAAACGTATGATTTCCTCTTATGTGGGAGAAAATGCAGAATTTGAGCGGCAATACCTAGCTGGTGAATTGGAAGTAGAGCTTACACCACAGGTAAGATACTTTCTTTGGGTCATGAAATCAATATCATCTGTAATACTGATTTATTTAAAAATTGGTGTTTTGTCTGTACATTTTTTTTTCATGTGAGAAAATGTCATTTTGTCAAACTAAATAATGTTGCTTAGGGATTTATTCTTTTAAATTGCTGTGCATCAGCATTTTGTTCTCTTCTGCTTAAAAAGAGAATTAGAGTGGCAAATAAGATGAGTGGGCCTGGAAGCCAGGAAGATTTGGATTCAAGTCCTCATAGAGGTTGGCTTTGTGGCCTAGGCAAGTCATCTGCTAAATAACTCTTTTAAGACTAAACTGTAGAATTGGTGCTGACCCACATGGGCAAAGAGGGTTTTTCATTTGGGAATTCTCTCTATGAGTGAAATCATAGGTCTAGTTGCTGTCCCCTTTGCTTAAAAAAAATATGAGCTTAGGGAGATAATGCCAATTTTTAATTTCTTCCCTCTTAGTTTATTTAATATGTCATGTTTTGTGCCTGTCATATGCTAGACACTTTGACAAGCTGCTACAATGTTGAAAGGTTATTTTAAAAGTAAGTTAATAGGATATTTTTAAGTGAATGATTTTACTATGTAGTTAAACACATGTAGTTAAACCACATGGTTGTCTAATAAATTCAAATATTTGTCATAATTTAGGGAAAGTTTTGTAGCATGCGGATATGGGGATCTTTGAGTATATTTATCAGAGCCACTGATCCTTTGGCTTTCATTCTGGAGACCTTGCAGACTGTATTGATACATGTTGGATAAAAAAAGTCTACATAGTCTTTACTGAGTTGGCAGCAAATGTTTGTGGCAGAAACATCTTTTTTAACATTAAAAAAAGAAACATAACATTCGCATTTTTTCCTGGGGATTATATATCTGGGAGAGTAACTATTTTTGCCTAAGGATATACCAGCTTACAAATAGCTGCAGCTGGTCTATTTTATGGTGTTGCCAAATATGCTTTACAAAATATTGTACTACTAACAGTCATCATATTCTGCAGAGATTTCCTTTCTGACAGCCCCAGCCCTCCAACTTCTATTCAGTCTGTATACATTTATTAAGCACCTGCTTTGTAAGACTTTGGTTACAAAGAAAGGCAAAAGGCAGTCCCCTGTTCTATTGCAGAAACAACTAATCCAGCAAGCCTCATGGTGGTGTAATCACTTTTGAATAAGTTCCCCCTTTTATACTGGTGGGATGTACATGCTTCCTTTTCTCATTATCTCTAGGCTGAGCCTAAAACTTCCTTTTTTCAGTCTTATGTCCTATATAGATTGGTCTTATTTATTGGTCTTATGTAGAATCAGCCCTTTGAATAGTATTGGCACTGATAAGTCTTTAGATAACTCTTTATAATTATATAAGTTTTCCTCAAAGTTTTTATGCAACTGAGAGAAATTTATATAATCTACTCAAGTGTTAGTGATTACAACACTAATCTTGTTCAAATAAAGAGCCTGCTTGGCCTTGTGCTCTCCCTGGGACCTAAGTGGGTACCTCATGTTATTATTTCACGTTCATTCATGACGAAATTCTCTTTCAGACTCTGAGTTAGTTACAAAGTTTGCTAAACACAAACTTAGGAACTTTGGACTCTATTGTCCAAGGTAGGGACAAGGAAAAAAAGAAAGACAAGGGAAAGAAGGTAAACTAGGAAGGAAAAAGGGAAAGAAAAAAATGAATAGGAATTTATTAAACACCTGTGATATGTTAGGCTTGGCCGGGCTACTTAATTATGTGCCAGGCTTTATAAATATTATCTCTTTTATGCTTTATAACAACCTTGGGAGGTAGATGTTATTATTATTCCATTTTGCAATTGAGGAAACTTAGATAAACAGAGATGATGTGCCTAGTATTTGAGACTAAATTTGAATTCAGATTTTCCTAATTCAAGATGCAGTGCTCTAATGACTCACTGTATTACTTAGCTCAGGAAGAAAAAAAAAATGCTACCTGGTTAACCTTGGTTAAGTTACTTAACTTTGAGTCCCAGTTTCTTCATCTCCAAAATAAGGGATTAGATGAGATAGCCCCGAAGGTCTTTCTAGTTCTAAGTTTCTGATCTTGTGAATTGAAATACTACTTGATATTAAATCATTCTAATCATGCCCAACTCTTCATGATCATATTTTGGGGTTTTCTTGACAGAGATAATAGAGTGGTTTGCCATTTCCTTCTCTCATTTCTTTCAGCTCATTTTATAGATGACGAAACTGAGCACAAAAAGGGCAAATTGACTCCCAGGGTAACACAGGTTTTAAGTGTCTGAGATTGGATTTGAACTCATGAAGATGAATTTTTCTGATTCCAAACCCAGTGCTTTATCCACTGTACCACTGTACTCATAGAAACTGTCAATTGGAAACAAAGCATGCTAAAGTAAGGAGGTGTAAAAGGAAACTCTGATTTTTCATGTTAAACCATTTAAACTATAATTATATATATGTATACATATATAATTTCTTAATATAAAATTGAAGGCAGAGAAGCAGTTTGAGATAGTGGCTACAGAGCTGGCTTTGAAGTCAGAATGAATTGGCTTCGGAACGTTCTACCTCTTGATACCCACTGGTGGTTTGACTTTGGGAAAATCATTGAATGTATCAATCTTGAAGATGAAGAGCCATTATCTATTTGCTCTTTTCTTTGCCATTTCCTTTTACAGATAAGGACCTGAGGCAAACAGGGTTAAGACACTTATCCAAGATCATACAGCTAGTCTGAGTCCAGCTTTGAACTCAGGAAGAGCACTAACAAAAATACACCAATATGTTTGAGATGCCCTGTAGCTATGTAACTGAGGGGGAATACATTAATGAATTTATAGGTCTGGACAAAAAAAAAAACAACAAACAAACAAACCCCTGACTGCAGTGAATAGTAACTGAAGGGGAATACATTAATGAATTTATAGGTCTGGACAAAAAAAAATAAAATCCTGACTTCAGTGAATACTAACTGAAGGGTAATACATTAATGAATTTATAGATCTGAACAAAAAAACCATAAAGCCCTAACTACAATGAATATTAACAGCTTAAATTGACCCTATTTGGAGGTGTTTACTTTAGCTCTTAGATTGAGATGGGATGGGATCATCTTTGTGGCATTTTTATTTCAGGAGTGCTACAGCCTCCTGGCCACAAACTGTGCCCCCAGCTTGGCTGCTATATTACCTGAAAATCCTGGTATAACTTGTTGCTCTAGGCTGAAGACTTGAAGCTGCCCATTAAATGCAAAATAGGGCTAACATCCTACCCTGTTCTTAATTCTAAATGTATTCTTGGAAACATAGTAATCAGATGAGGTGGCAAGTCTTAGAATAGACTTGGGATGATAGCTATATGACAAATATTTTTTGATGTAGAGAACTGGGTCAGGGAACGTTCAGAACACAGGGAATTGTCCTAGAGACAATTGTCCTATGTCAAGAATCCTGGGGAAGATCAGGAAGTGAAAAGCACCTTAGCAACTAGTAGATGAAGTTGTAGTGGCTCTTATGTTGGGATTCATGAACTTGAATTTAAAACTGTTCTGATATTTCAATATATTTGGTATCTTTGGGAATAACAAAGTGTATTTTATGCATTTAAAAGCATTACTCAGAAAAAGGAGTTCATAGTTTCACCACACTGCACAAAAAATGATTAAGGACAGATTTTTGAATGCTTGAATTTTAAGACATTTGACAGTGTCTTATGATATCATTGTGGCCTATATGGCTACTCTCTGTTGTGTTTAAAGAGGACTGAAATGACTTCACTACCAAGGAGCACAAATTGTCTGAATGAACATTTGGGAGAAAATGTCTCTAAATTTGTGCATTCCAGTTTTTTTGAGTTATTACAGTTTTGCTCTGCTCAAAGAGCACAGTGCCCTCTTCCAGGGTATGATGTAATGGGTGGTCCTGGCCAGACTTCTTTGTCTCACAGTCAATTTCAGAGTTGTTCATAGAGGCCTTGAGAGTGTCTTTATATCATCACATCTTCAGATCACCATGTGAGCACTCGTCTTGCAAATTCTTGTAAAATAATCTTGGAGACAATGTCTTTAGGCATTTGATAGTGGCCAGTAGAGTTTCAAATGCTTGGCCATTCAGTTCTAGAAAAGACCTCAGTGTCCAGTACCTTATTTTGCTAGGTGATCTTCAGAAAATACCTAAGATGGTGAGAATTTAATGACTTGAGCCAAAAAGCTCTCATTAATGAATTAGGATTATCCTAAAGGGAGATCTCTTTAATATTTGTTTTACTAGGGACCTAGATGTAGACAAAGATTAATCCTTATCCATTTTGCATGTAGACAGACACTCTAAGAAGGTCTCAAATAGGCTACAATGATAAGACTAATTAAAATAAGATATTTGTGAAGTGCTTTGAAAACCTTAAAGCAATATCATAATATAAGCTATTGTTAATATAATATGGAAGTTAACAAGTAAATATAATTCTTATGCTTGGCTTGAAAAAAATAATCAGTTTCACAGCTACAGGATGTCTCAAAAGTATTAGTGCATTTTTTTTTTTTTTTTTTTTTTTAGCATTCTTCCTGAGTTCCAAGCTGACCTCAGACTAGCTGTATGAACTTGGACAAATTCCTTAACCCTGTTTTCCTCAGTTCCTCATCATTCTGGTTGAGAAAACTGAAGATTAGGTCATAGAAAGAGTGACCAAAGGAATTGAGGGATATTTAGTGTGATGAAGACCTAGTGGGAGCATAATAGATTTTGTTTGTGTGTGTGTGTGTGTGTGTGTGTGTGTGTGTGTGTGTTTGTATTTAAGAAATTAGTGTCCCTCAATATATTTTTGTATGTAGGATACATTGCTGAAGAGAAGTCTCTACCAGAGTTAGTTAAATTATATGTAATTTTTACATATGTATACATACATGTGTGCATATACATGGATTATATCATACTTTATAGATACACATACATTTACATATAATTTACATATATGCATACACATATAACCTATCATTATTTAATGTATCAAATAGATAAATGTGTCCTGCAACCTATATAATATTAAACATATAAATTGAATATATAAAAATGTAAAAAAATGTAAATTTAAATTAAATGTTAAGCAATAAATTTTTATATTAAATATATTAATGTTTATATATTTTATATTAAACAACATAAGTATGTTTAATATAAAATAATAAAATAAAATAAATTAATGTTTATATATTTTATATTAAATAACAAATATATTTAATATAAAATATATAAACATTTATATATTTAATATAAAAATTTGTTGCTTGACATTTTGAACATATTGTACAATTCATGCTTAATATGTTAAATGTAAATAGCAATTCTTTCTGCTTTGGCCAGAAACCCAGAGAGTCTTGCCTCCCAGATTCATTTATTTATTTATTTAGATTTTTTTTTTTGGGGGGGTGGCTAGGTGAAAGAGAAGATTCTTTGCCTCAATTGCTAACTACCCTTACTCACTGAAAGCTGTTGAAGACCCTAGCTTAATGTATCGATGTTTTATATATATTATGAATTATATAACATTTGTTATATAATGTATATAACAATGCATAAGTATTTGATATTATTTAATACATTGCACATAGTGTGCAACCTTGAAGAATATATTTTATGTTAAATATGTAAATTTTTAATATAAAATTCACACAATCTATGTATGTATTTATAAAAGATGTGTGTGTGTTTGTGTGTGTCTATGTGTATATGTTTGTATATGGCAGCTAGGTGGTTCAGTAGATAAAGCATGTGGGCTTGGAGTTAGAAAGACCCAAGTTCAAATGTGGCCTCAGACCAGAGTTAGTGAATCTGATTACTTAATCTCTCTTTACCTTAATCCACTGCAGAAGGAAATGGCAAGCCGCTATGGTATCTTTGCCAAGAAAACCCCATGGATAGTATTGGTGCATTATGGTCCATGGGATCACAGAGAGTCAGTTGGACATGACTGAACAATACAGAAGAAAGATAAGACTTTATGTTCGTGGAGCAAGTGGGAAGTACTAGAGCTGGGAAGTGGAAATTGCAGATACAAATTTCAGGGTTTTTTTTTTTTTTTTTTTTTTGCTTTTTGCTGAGGCAATTGAGGCTAAGTGACTTGCCCAGGGTCACACAGCTAGAGAATGTTAAGTGTCTGAGATCAGATTTGAACTCAGGTCCTCTTGACTTCAGGGCTGGTGCTCTCTCCATTATGCTGCCTCAAATTTCAGTTTTAATGTAAAGAGAATGTGCTGCTAACCAGAGCTGCCCCAGAGTGCATTGGGTTCCCTCAGCAAGTAATGGTTCCTTCTTACTAATGGATCTTGGCCTAATACTGAAATTGGATTTAGGACCCAGGAGTCAGAATGGTTTTGGTTTAAGGCCTGGTTCTTAAGAAAGAAATCTAGCCAGTAAACCCCAAGATATCTTTGGAGGGTTCAGAGGAGCATCTGTAGGTAAGGGTGTGATACCCTATCTGGGTGACGGGAGGAAGGGAATCTTCCAGTTGACCACTTCCAAGTCAGCTTTACTCACAGAGGTTTGTTTGTCCTTCCTTCTCGAAGAGGACCATGAGGTCAGGGAGATGATGTCATGACATCCAAGTGAATTGGATTTGAGTGAAGGAGGGCTGGGCAAGATCCCCTGTCTCACTTTCCCCTTCCAAGCCATCTGAGTCCAGTGGTTGGATATAGGTCAGGATCACCTGGAGATGGATAGGATATCATATACCTACAGATGCCCTTAAAAGCATTTTTTTTCACTTTTTCATCTTGGAATCCTTCCAAGATATCTTGGGGTTTACTGGCCAGATTTTGTTCTTAAGGATTAGGCCTTAAACCAAAATCAGTCTGATTTTCATTGGCCACCAAGCCCCATTTAGTCATTGTTTGGGTCCTCATTGACTCGGATTAAATGCAAATAGCAATCATTTCTGCTTTGGCCAGAAACCCTGCAGTCTTCCCCTCCCAGATTCATTTATTTAGGTTTTTATTTATTTTTTTTTTTGGATTAGCTGAAGGAAGAGATTCTTTGCCTTAATTGCTTCCTAGCCTAAATCACTGAATGGGTGCAACCTCAGTCAGACTAAGCCTGTTAAAAATCTTAGATTTCAGAGACCTCCTACTGCTTTCAGAGCCATCTCTAGTTGTCCTGATCTGTATCTGGCCACTGGACCCAGATGGCTCTAGAGAGTAATCTTGCCTCACCCTCCCTCACTTCAATCCAATTCACTTGCACGTCATGGCATCACTTCCCTGATGTCACGGTCCTCTTGGAGAATGATGGACAAACACAGCAACCTTCTTACTATATTCAGTAAGGGAAGGAGCCTGTGAACACTTACTTCCTGGAAGGAAGAGCAGCTCACTCCGAAGAGTTCTGCACCTGCCTCCTGACCAGGCAGCTAGGTGGCCCAGAAAACAGGGCCCTGGCCTGAGTTCAAATTCAGCCTCATACACTTAACAAGCAGTGAGACTTTGGAAAGTCACTTTACCTCTGTCTCAGTTTACTCATCTTTAAAATGGGATAATAATAGTAACATCTACCTTCCAAGCTTCTTAGGAGGATAAAATGGGTAATATTTGTAAGCCACTTTAAAAAAAAAGTTCAAGTGCTATATAAATATGAATTGTTATTTCTACTGCTGCTGCCACTGCCTGTACTGCTACTGCTACCACTAATATGAATACTACTACCATTACTGCTACTACTACTACCACCACCACCACCACTACTACCACCACTATCACTACTATCCAGGTACAGTGGACTGTATTCATACCAATTCTTTTATTTTAATTCATTTATAGTCAGGCCAATTTCAAAGCATCCAGGCAGATAGCATTTTATTTGCATATTTTATATGCAAAGTGCTTTTTCCCTATGGGATTATTAGATATATGTTATATGTGGGAAATTTTAACTTTGGAAAAAAGATATTGCTTTACTCTTAAATTTCTAGCATAGAACATACAGATATAGTATAACTATTGAAAACACATACTTATTTTAAATGAAATCTAATTGATTTGGTACTTCATGTTGTTAGTCCATTATTTTCTTTCTTCTTTTCTTTCTTTCTTTTTTTCTTTTATTATTATTATTATTATTTTTTTTTTTTTTGCTGAGGCAATTGGGGTTAAGTGACTTGCCCAGGGTCACACAGCTAGGACGTGTTAAGTGTCTGAGACCAGATTTGAATTCAGGTCCTCCTGACTTCAGGGCTGGTGCTCTATCCACTGCGCCAGCTAGCTGCCCCATTAGTCCATTATTTTCAAAATAGACATATTGCAGATTTAATTTAAATGAAAACTAATTGTTTTGATACTTCATGTTATTGATTTGATTTTAAAATATACATAATTTATGCTGTCTTCAGAGCACAGAGTGAAATATAGCTTTGCTAATTATCTAGTTAATGTTTTCAATATAGGGAAATAAATCAGAGCTCAAATCCAAAGTTTGTGTATGTATATATGTATGTATGTACATATATATAAAACACAAAGGTAGGTACAGAGTTTGGATTAAGAATAGAAGTATTGTTACAAGTGGAATAGAAAATTTTTTCCTTTTATTTTTAATTACTGGACCATTCAAAACATTTTGAATGCTATTACAAAAAGTTATTGTTCAACATTTTTATGTTAGCAAGATTAGGGAAGGCAAAGTCTGGCTGTATATGTAATTGTATAAATAAGCAAAATCTATAGGAGAGTGTTTAGTTAAGAGTGCCTAATGCCTCATGATTGTTCTGACCTCCAGGGAACTCTTGCAGAGCGGATTCGTGCAGGGGGTGCTGGAGTTCCAGCCTTTTTCACCAGTACAGGGTATGGAACATTGGTACAAGAAGGAGGAGCACCCATCAAATATAACAAGGATGGAAGCATTGCCATTTCTAGTCAGCCAAAAGAGGTAAGTAAGAGGAGCTGTAGTACAAAAAAGCCATACTATTTGTAAGCATAAGAAGCTATGTATGCTAGGTAAAAAGGAAATGACAATATAAATTTGGTGAAATTTCTAGCTAAAACCCAGTATCAAGTGTTAATTTTTATGTTTTCATGATTTTCTTTACTGGTATACTGACTAACTTTCTCAGTAATCTTTGTTTTAAGAAAGGCAAAAAAATATTTAGTAGGGAAAAGGCCAACAGAAATTTGAATTTAGAGTGTCAGAAGACTTGGGTTCAAATCTCAGCCCTTCCATTTCCAGGCTTTGTTGCCTTGAACAAGACACTTCACTCCTCTTAGTTTTCTCAGTTATAAAATAGAATTTATATTGTAGCACTCAATTCATAGTGATGTTTGAAGGAGCAAGTTAAAACATATGGAAAGCTATATAAATGCCAACTACTATTATTTAGAAAGTAGGATATATTAATTTGTAATAGAATGTTTTTAAGCTGTTCCAACATGCCAGTTTCAATGAAGTCAATTCAGTTAATCAATAAATATTTATTACTTGTCTATTCTGTGATGATACTTTATTGATGTTGTACTAGTTCATGTTAGGATATGGGTGGTTGATTATGTTTATACTTGAGAATAGAAGAGAAAGACAAATTGTAATAATTAATAAGCATTTATTAAGTGTCTACCACGAACTATATGAATTATATTAACTGCAAGGTATTTTGTTTAGTTGTGTCTGATTCTCCATGACCTTATTTGAAGTTTTCTTGGCAAAAATACAGAAGTGCTTTACCATTTCCTTCTTCAGCTCATTTTACTGATGAGGAAACTGAGGCAGACAGGGTGAAGGAACTTGCTCAGGCTCACTAAGCTCCTGAAGATGTATCTTTCTGATTCTAGGTGTAGTGTTCTATCCACTGTGTCACCTAGCTTGCAAGGGACACCAAGACAAAAAAGAGCCCTCAAGGAACTTACATATCTTAGGAAAAATATATACAAATAATAACAATAACAATAGCTATCTTTCATATAGTACTTTAAGGTTTGTAAAAGAGTCATTTTTATCATAAATATATTTAATTATGTTACCATATATTAAATATTATATATTCATATGTATGTATATAGTCCTTTGTAAACCTTAAGCATCAAGAAAGCATTTGAAATCTTGGCTAGACACTGGCCTTGAAAATGGAAACATCTGGATTCATATCCCATCTTAGACACTTTCTAGTTGTGTGATGCTGGGCAAATAATTTAACCTCAGTTTTCTCAGTTTCCCCAAGATTATTATAGTGCCTACTTCAAAGGATTGTTGGGAGGATCAAATGAGATCATATTTGTAAAATGCATAGCACATTTCCTGGCCGTTGGTAGGTGCTTTATAAATGCTTGTTCACTTCCTTTTTCTTCTCATTTGAAAATTAAGGTTGGATTCAGCCCCTAGAGTCCTTTTTAACTACAAACCTATGTGCTTATGACTATAAGAAAAATATTCAAATGTATATTTATTTAAGATAAACAGGATTGTTTGTTTCAATTTATATCAAGAGTCTCCATTTCTGTTATTTTTCTCTGTCTTTAAATTTTTGAGAATCTGCAGAGAGAAAATTGATGGTTGATTTATAATATATGATATGATATATTAGATTCAGCCACATCTCCTGTACCTTCTTCATCCAGATATCCTTTTCCTTTGATTTCTTGTTCCTCTCCTGTTCATGAGAATTTCCATTCTCATCCTCAAAAATAGGGGGATTGAAAAAAAGAGAACAAAGTGATCAGACCTGGACTGTGTAATTGGATCTTAATCCTTACCATCAGCCAGGAACTTCTTTCCCTCTGCTCCTGTTCCAGTTCTCCCTTTCCCCAACCCTACCTGGTGAAGCAACAGAAACCTCAGAATAGGCTGAGATCAGGAGAGGTAGTCAGAGCAGTTTGGGATTTGGAATCTAGGGGTTTTACTGGAAACTAGGAGAGCTGAACTAAAAAGAGAAGTACCATAGACTGGTTCCATATACATTATATTTCAATGAATACAGAGGACTATATTTCAGACATCTGAAAAGTGATTTTGGTTGTTACTTTTCTTTTCCTCTCATTGTTATTAATAGAGATTTTTTTCTTCATCCTGTAAACAACGTAAAAACTCAATTTTTAGGAGACAATTAAAAAAAA
>JAJPUD010003081.1:0-16935 GCA_023553655.1 Myrmecobius fasciatus | reverse complement strand
TCCTTCCTTCCTTCCTTCCTTCCTTCCTTCCTTCCTTCCTTCCTTCCCTCCTTTCCTCTCTTCCTTCCTTCCTTCTTTCCTTACTGTCCTCCCTTCCTCATAATCTTGATCCTATCCCATACAGGCTGCCCTTGCCCCTCATTCTTACCCTCCGCCCTCTCTTCTTTGGTGATTACAGGAACCCCTGCCAAATTGAGGAAGCTGAGCTCATTTCCCCATAGAAATGGTGTTATCATGCTTAGCTTCTCTATTTGGACAAGTTACTTAAACATATTGGCCTCAGTCCACTTTTCTTTAACATGAGGTAGATTCATAGCACTTAACCCAGAACTGGAGTGAGACTCAAATGACTTAACGTGTAAGAATTTCTTGCAAGACCGGGGGGAGGAGAGGGAAGCAATGGAAAGAGTCAGGAGGAGCCGAGTTCAAGTCTAGTTTTAGACACTTATTAAGTCTTACCTAGGCACAGCCAAGTCATTTCACCTGTTTGCGTCAGTTTCCTCGCCTATAAAATGGGGATCATTATAGCACCTATCTTCTAGGTAATTCTTCTAGGATTGTTATGAGGATTAAGTGAGATAAAAATCGTAAGGCATTTATTTAGCACAATGCCTGGTACGTAGTAAATTCTACATGAATGTTAGTTATTAATTATTATGTGAATGCTATTATTACTTTAGGTTTGGGACTATTATGAGCAAGCCTGGAAACCTAAATCATTTTTTTGCAACAGTATTTCAGTAGGAAAAGATTTTGCAATGGAGTTGTGGAAAAAATTCTGGATCAGTAGTAAAGGGACCTAAATTCTAAAACTTGACAAGTCTCTCAGTGCCTCTAGTAAAATATCAGTAATAAAAAAATTAAAATATCACTTATAGCACTTACAATGTTCCAGGCACTATGCAAAACAGTTTACAATTTCTCACTTGATTCTCATAACAAGTATGAGAGGTAGATACTATTATTATTCCCATTTTATAGATGAAGAAATTGAAGCAAACAAATATTCCATGGCTTTACCCGGGTAACAGATCTAATAAGTGTCTGGAAGTAGATTTGAACTCAGTTCTTCTTGGTACGTTATCTACTCTTTCATCTAGCTGCCTCAATGTTCACATTTCTCATCTGTAAAATGAGGGGTTTCATAATAATAGCTAGTATTTATATAGTGGTTTGCAATTTGCAAAACAAACACTTTACATGTAAGGTGATCTTCAAGGTCTTCTCTAACCCTAAAATCTATACATTTGAGAGAAAAGTTCCAAACAACCATCTTACACAGAACTATGGAAATATAATCTTTACTTGGGGTCCTTTACAATATCTTCTAAGCATTTCAGAGCACCAGAAGATTTATTATTTGCCACAGAGTGGTTCTCTGTTCAGAATGGTTTCCAGCAGCAAAGGCTATTTTTATGAACACTGCCAACCAGAAAATTAAATTGGTCTAGTTTTGCTCTCAAAAGGTATTCTGAACTCTGTCCACTAGGTGGTAGAGTTGGAATAAGAATAGACTCTTGCCAGGAAAACAGTTTTATTCCTTTAAGTTATAAAGCAAGAAGATGGAGTCAAGGAGTTCAAGGCATGAATAGTATTTGGTTTTCATTTTTCAGAACTACACCATGAAAGCGAGAGGAGGCTCATAACTCTAAGCAAGCTTTTAAAATAGATTTCTTTAAAAATAAGTAGCAGAAAGAAATTAGATGTTATATGAATTAGGGCAAACTTGATGACTAACATGCATGTATGTATTTTATTTCTTTCAGGTGAGGGAGTTTAATGGCCATCATTATGTTATGGAGAAAGCCATCACGGGTGATTTTGCCCTGGTAAAAGCCTGGAAAGCAGATCGTTCAGGAAACATCATTTTCAGGTAGTATATGTGAACAGTGGTGGTGGTGGTGATGATGATGATGATCATATGTTTTGGAAGATATTTCTATCATGCACATTTTGATTACAAATCAAATTCAGATATTTTACTGAGTGGACTTTTTGAAATTATAAGATTGCCATTTTGGGGAACATGGTTCAATTTTCAAATGATTTAGTTACCAACTTGGGCATCTAGGTGGTGCATTGGATGGAGTACTGGATCTATAGTCAGGAAGATTTATCTTCCTGAGTTCAAATCTGACTTCAGGCATTTATAGCTTTGTGATTCTTGGCATGTCACTTAGCCCTTTTTGCCTCAGTTTATTCATTTTTAAAATAACGGCAAACCACTCCAGTGTCTTTGTCAAGTAAACCCCAAATAGAGTCATGGAGAGTTGAACTGAAATTGACTGAACTGCCACAAAAGTTATCAACTAGGTTCTTGTAGAGAGTTCAATAGAAAGCTGGCCTTCAAAATCAGAGATCAGTGTTTGAATCATTCTTCTAACATATTGACTGTGTGGCCCTGTGGGAGAAAGTCTCTCCATGTTCTGGGCAGTTCTTTCACTAAGTTCCAGAGGAGAAACCAACTTGTATTGGTAAGAGTTTCCTCATCCGGGAATTTCTTGTACTTATCAAATCACAGTTCTAATTTGTATCTTGAAACTGATTTTTTTTAATACATAGTATTTAAACTTCAACAAAACAAAATAAAATTACTGTTTTCAAAATATGTTGAAGATTTCAAGAATTTGTGATTTTGTCTATTATGTTCCTTTTT
The DNA here is from genome assembly GCA_023553655.1 of Myrmecobius fasciatus. Lineage (NCBI taxonomy): Eukaryota > Metazoa > Chordata > Mammalia > Dasyuromorphia > Myrmecobiidae > Myrmecobius > Myrmecobius fasciatus. Next base: position 14,279 of record JAJPUD010003081.1, on the reverse strand, counting down.
GCTGATGCTAATCACAGATTCTTTATGCTTTCACATATGGCCATTATTAATTTCTGTGACCTTCAGATTGATGACTGGGGCCAGCCTGGTAATGAACCTCATTAAATTTGCCCATCTGGCCCTTAGGTAGTAAAAGACTTATAGTCCTCTCATTGGTCCTATATCACAGAGTTGTATCAAAGGCCATCTAGTCAAACCCATCTCTGAACAGAAATCACTACTGCAACAGAGCTGGAAAAAAGATCATCCAGTCTTAACTAGTAGACTACGAGTAAAGGGGATCCTACTTGAGTCAGTCCATTCCACTCGGTAAAATTTTTTTTTAAAGTAAAACTCTTAATAATTAGGAACTATTACCCTACTTTGAACTTGAATTATTCCTAGTTCTGTCCTTTTGAATCAAGCAGAACAACACTAATCCTTTCATTTGACAATTCTCCAAATATTTGAAGATAGTTACCATGACTATTCCCTTCTCCCCTGGTTTTCTTTTCTGTAAGCTATACATTCATGTTTTAAATGTGCCTCTGCCATCTTATCATTATGAAATTGAAGATTTTTTTTTCAAATCTAACCACAAAACCTTACATTTTTCTGTTGTACTTCATCTTTTTCACTTTAGTTGCCTGTTTTAGCCTATTGAAATCATCTTTGATCATGATCTTGTAGCCCAACTTTTTAGCTATCCATTATAACTTTGTGTCATTGTCGGATGTGATAAATATGCCATCTGTGACTTAAAGTCATTGATAAGATGTTTTGACAGTTAAGGGCTGGAACACTAATATCTTCTTCCAAGTTGATATCTACATGTTAATGAATATTCCGTGGTGCTAGCCATGTAGTCCATTTCCAATCCAAATAATTGTGTTTGTCTTCTAGTTCATTACTGTCTTATTTGTCCAGAAGGAAAACATGAGTGATTGCCAAATGCTTTGTTAGATATCCTATATCTACAGAATTCTTTCAAAAACCTTTTAACAAAAAGGAAATAAAATTAATCTGCTGTGATCTATTCTTGGTGAAGCTATGTTGATTCTTAATCACTTCTTTCCTTTTTAAATGATTGTCAGCTTTCTCTGTTGCTCAATAGCCAGTTCTTTATGGACTCCATTTTTTTTGTTGTTCTTTCTTTTAATTAAAATCACTGAGTTCTGAGAGCTTTTTATTATTTGACTACAAATCTTTTCTTTTCTTAATATTTTAAATGTATCTATGGGCAACTAGATGGTGCAGTGGATAAAGTGCCAGGACTGGAGATAAGACGGCTCAACCTCCTGAATTCAAATTTGACCTGAGATACTTATTAGCTGTGGTCCTGGGCATGCCATTCAACCCTGTTTGTCTTAGTTTCCTCATCTGGAAAATCAACTGGAGAAGGAAATGCAAACCACTCCAGCATCTTTGTCAAAATAATCCCAAAACAAAACAGGGTCACGAAGAGCTGTACACAACTGCAAAAGCTACTGAGCAATAAATGATCTTGTCAACTTGAGTCTTGTTTTCCATGTTACAGATTGTAATTTATCTATTCCTTATTCTGTTGTCCAGCCTAGTAGGGTTTTAGAGAAGCCCTAAATATGCTTTACTTCTCTTCTCATTTTCTCCTCTTCCAGTCTCTTTGCTGACCACTCTTTGTCCATACCAAAGCTCATGACCCGGAGGTGCTTCGCTGACTGTTTCCATTCTTTCCTCTCTCCCTTGCCATGGGTGACTGCCTTTATGTGATCACCTTTTCCAGAAAGCATCAGCCATCCTTCACTTGTTCTTTTATACCCATCTCCAGAGTCTCCACACCAAAGCCTTGCATGTGAACCCTTTTCTCTCACTGTGTTCCATGATAAAAATCGTCTCTACAATTGTTCCTGGATAAGATGTGCCAATCTTTGTGCATTACAGTGTCCCTCTCTTACCAATTAGCTGTTTCCCCTATTAGCATATCAAGCATCTTAAGGACATGAAATTTCTATATTTGTTTCCCCATTGCTTAGTGTTTGTAGACAAACACCTTTACATAATGGAAGAGGGATTAGGATCATAAATTTAAAGTTGAGGTTAAGTGATGTGCCCATTTATATGAGAAGTAAATTGTATGGCAGGATTCCCTAGATTAGTGCTGCTTTTTTTATTGGGTGCAGACCCCAACCTTACGAAACACCCAGACTCCCTACATATGGGTTTGGTAAGCAGAGGATTAAAACATGTTCTCAAACAGGACCTGCAATTTATCCTTTTTAATTTCTAAAATGTTAAAAAAAAGAGAGAGAGGGAATAGGGATTATGTGGTGTTAATTTTATGTTTGCTCTTTTAAATTAAGACATTTTGGAAGTACATCTAATTTTAGTATTACAGATGTTATAAATATATTCTTATTTTTTCCCTTGGTATATTATGGGTATACAATATATAGTATTTTTTAAAAAATAAGAATGCAAAAGTGAGAAATGATTGTTTTTTTTTAATGTAATTTTCCAGTTAGGTAATTTTTAAAATACACTTCTGATTTCTTTCATAAAGACATCTATACTCTGTGGAGGATCTATCTACACCATTGAAATCATGCCTATGCCATTGAAATCATGAATCTTTTGAAGCAGTGAAATTTTTCTTTGTATGAAAATTCTGTTACCATGCTCCATTTCTGAGCACTGCACAGGCAGCTATAATATAAACATTAAATGAGAATAATTACCCACCAAGACCATTATAATTCTAATAATAATTCACTCCATTGGTAGCTTGGATTTGGTGTGGGATGTCATTGAAACTTTTGATTCCTGGTGATAAAGGAAACTGGCTTACGAAGAAAATTATATCTAGGGTGTGCTTTAAAAATATTTTGTTGATACTTTTTTTTCTTTTACATACCTGATTCTTCCCAGTACCCACTTAGCCCTTCTCCAAGTTGAATTTCCCCTTGAAATAAAGGAAAAACAATTGAGCAAAACAAATTAACAGGATACTTTCATGTTAAATATATTTGGTTGATATTTAAGTCTATTATAAGATCATAGATTTAAAATTGGAAGAGATGTTAGATGCCATGTAGACCAGTCCCTTTATATTAGAGATGAAAAAACCAAGGCCCAGAGAAATTAACTAACCTGACTAGGGTTAGTAACTATCATTCATACCAAAGAAGGTATGAATTTAGGTCCTTTTATCCTAGGTCCAGTCTTAATTAAATCCCACTATCTCCCATATGGGTCAGACCATGAGAAATCTGAACGTTCATGTTCTCTGGCTTTAAAATTTTTCATAAGTTCTCTTCTATTAGAGGCCAGACATGAAAGTGGTCTTAAGTAACCCTCTCTGAAACTACTAATCTGCTGTGCTTTATAGTCTCCTTACAAACACCAGATGGAGAAATACTAACACCACAAAGCATCATCAGTAAGCATTCATTAATGCTTACTATGGGCCAGATGCCTATGTTAAATATTAGAGGTACAAGGAAAAGCTAAATAAGACCCCTTTTCCTTTTGTTTTATTCCTGTGCTAAAATAAAATAGTATAATTAAGGCACTTATGTAACGAGTATATATAATTTATAATATAGATATATAATGTAGATATGGAAAATCACTTTCTTTTTAATATATTGATATATTCATTTAGAGTCATAGGGAGAAAAACATGAAGAGGTCATTTGAATTTGTTATGGAAAAGCCATTTATTTAGTTTGAACCCTCTTGTAGGAATTTAGTATTGAAAAATTATTGCTAAAATAAGCTTGGAACCCCATTGAAAATGCTCTTTGGTTCAGCAGTTTCTTCAGGGTTCATACTATTAAAAGATTCATTAGAAAATGGTTCCCACAGGGATAGAGTTTTATGGGTGATTCAGAAATCACCAAATGATGTTCTGGTAATTTCAGTAACATATTTCTGTTGGATAGAAGATGGAGTTATTGCATTTTCCCATATGGAGACTTACTTCTTTATATTTCTAAATATAATAATGAGAACAAGTTGCTCAGTGAAATGTTTAACTATTGAAGCAAAGTCATAACCCATTAAAAGATTTGAAGAGGCTATTTTCAAAAAGTGTTGATGATTCATTAACATCCAGTTTATCTTTATGCTCATTAGAATAGGTATGATGAATAATTCCTTTTGTTGTGCACTGAAGACACTCTAAGACAAATGAAAGGGGCCAGGTTCCCCCCCCCCAAGCTCTTTGTATTTCATATAATAATAAATGTCTATTTTATGTATCACTTTTTTTGAATAGTGTGACAGATTCATAGAATTTTGTAGCTAGTAGGGACAACCACTTACTGTCTTTGTCTTCTCTCCCCTCCTCCCCCACTCCCTTTTCCCATCCCCCAGGAAAACTGCAAGGAATTTCAACTTGCCAATGTGTAAAGCTGCAGATATCACAGTGGTAGAGGTAAGAGAAGGAAAGGATGGTGGGTTTTTTAAGTCATTATATTTCAATATGATCATATCTGTATAACTTTAATCCTATATTACAGTGTAGATTTTTGGTTTTCTGTTTCTATAAAAATTGCATATATAGACTTATATTCAGAATGGTACACATTATTATGTTTTATTTTAACAGTAAAAAATGGGATTTTTGCTATATCAACTTTGGGAGCATTTTTTTTATTTTGTTGTGTATTAAAAGATATGTTGACAAATCTAGTGCCTGCAAGTCCAGAATTGGGCAGTCTTGATAGTGAAACTAGGTCATAGGAAAAGTTGTCAAAGAAATGGGAGTATTTAGCTTATACAACAGAAGAATTTTTTTTTGGGGGGGGAAGAAGGTAGTGATGTCATGGTTCACTTTAAATATGTGAAGTTTTGTCTTATGAAAGAGGGAGCAGACTTATTTTTGTATATATGAAACTAACACCAATGGATGGAAGCTATAGGAAAACAAATTCCAATCTAAAACAAAGAAAAATTTCCTAATAATTGTAACATTGGAATTAGCTGGGTTTTTTTTTAAGGTGGAGAGTGAAGTTCTCTAGTGCTCAATAGATTTCTGGATTTCTGCTTATAAGAGATTTTGCAATGGGATAAAGGACTGTGGTGAAGGATTCATTAAGATGATCTCAAAATCAATCCCTAATCAATGGTGAACACTACTGAATGAAGTTAGGGGAATTGGGTTAGTATGATTTAGTTGAGAGAGAATTTGGGAATCAGGAGAATCCAAAATTATTCTAATAGGGTAAGATTTAATGGTACAAATGTTAATCTTGAATTTGGTTTCAAAAACTCCACATACAAAAGGGGGAGACAATGGCTAGAAATGAAGTAAATCACTTTTTCAGTATATAAGTACTTTTTATGAAATAGGCTTTAATGATCTAGTTGTGCAACACTCATTGAGAATTGACTGTCAGCTTTCAGCTAGGGCTTTTACTGAAATGGTTGTATGTTGATGTATTATGGTTCTATTATATTTTAAGAAATTAAATAAGCTAGATGAAATAAATTTAGTTTTACCTTGAGTCCAAGGGGGAATTTTCTGGGAGAATAACTAATCTCCTAACCCAGTTCCTGTATTTTCCTTCTTAGATTATTTTATAAAATTATCTAAGGGGACAATGGGACACTAGTTGGTGTAGTGACAGAGCACCAGCCCTGAAGTCAGGAGGACCTGAGTTCAAATCTGGTCTCAGACACTTAACACTTCCTAGCTGTGTGACCCTGGGCAAGTCATTTAGCCTCAATTGCTTCAGGAAAATAAAAGACCAATAATAATTGGAAGTCTGACTGCTGGAAGGGGAGTTGTACCAGAGTCCAGTTCATGATAAAAATGGTTCTATTCTTATCTGCCATAGCTGTGTTGGTTTGTCCTTCGTTTTGGAAGGGAACCATGACATCAGGGAGATGGAGCTGTGACATGCGAGTGAATTGGATTTTAGTGAGGGAGGGCAGTGCAGTGACACCTGCCTCACTTTCCCCTCAGAGTTATCTGGGTTCAGTGGTCAGACATAGATCAGGAAGACTGGAGATCTTCTGGGATGCTTTCAATCTTTTGTATCTAAGAGTAAGCTCCTTAAAGACTGAGGATCAGTATGGTCATCTATGGGGTAGTTAGATAGCATAATGGATAAAGCTGGATCTGGAGTCAAGAAGATTCATTTTGTGTATTCAAATGTGGCCCAGTTACTTACTAGCTTTGTGAGTCTGGCAAGTCACTTAACTTTGCCTCAGTTTCCCCATCTGCAAAATGAGCTGGAGAAGGAAATGGCAAACTGCTCCAGTATCTTTGTCAAGAAAATCCCAAATGAGATTATGAAGAATCAGAAACTACTGAAAAAATGGCTTAATGACAACAATCTTCATCTATAGGATGAGATAGTTGGACGATTTTTAAAGTTCTTTTTAGCTCTAGATCTAGATCCTTTGGTCCTATATAAGCTTGCTCTGTTTTCAGTAATACTCCCATTTGGGATGGCACCCTTAGATCAGTGGGGATGTTCCATGGACAAAAAGAATCATATATTTTATATAAACATATATTGTAGAGACATAACAGATTTGGAATTGAGTGAATGTCAGGGGACTTCTACTCAGAAGTTTGATCTTGATCCTGCATTTCATTTTTGAATAATATTTTCTGATTCAGGAGGCCTGCCTCCAGATCAGGAGCTTTTTCTTCCTCTGACATTTGCCTATAATCTTGCCTACATCTCTACTGTCTATTTAATGATTCTGTTTCCCAAGCCTTCCTTACCTCATCCTGCCTTAGTTAGCCCCTAAGAGATTCAGAGAGAATAGAGTGCTGAGTCTGGAGCCAGGAAGACTTGAACTCAAATCTATTCTCAGATACATACTACCTGTGTGACCCTTCACCTTTGTTTTCCTCAGTTTCCTCTTCTGTAAAACTGAAATAATAACTGCTAACCTCCCAGGGTTGTTGTGATGATCTAATGATAAAATATTTGTAAAATACTTAGCACAGTGCCTGGCCCTTAGTAGACATAAAATAAATATTTGTTTCCCTGCTTCCCTTCACTTGCCTGTGGAGTGAGAGGCAGTATGGAAAATGACTGCTGACCTTTCCCATAGAACATATTGGGCTGTGAGTTTGAATCCAAATTCTTATTACCAGTTATGTGACTTAACTTCTCCGGGACTCATTTTCCTCATCTGAAAGGTGTGGGGCTTGTATTATATATAGCTTGTCTTAAGTTTTCTTGAAGCTTTGGATCTGCAATCCTCTGATCTCTTTTAAAAAATCAAGTCTTGATAAAAAAAAATCAGTTCTTGAATTTCAGTGTTTGTGAAAAACTCAGAGATTGTCTTGTTTACTTTGTTCCTCCCAGGCGTGAATATTCTTAAATCAATTCAGATTGAACTCTTCAACCTTTCCTGAGAAAATTTGATACTATCCCTCAGTAGACTTTGCTTTATCTTTGAACATTTAGAGACCTATTGTATTATGCTCTATTCTAATCAGATTGTGGCTAGAGTATTACATTCAGAGCTGGGCATCATGTTTTAGGAAGGCCATTGGCAAGTTGATTATTCTGATGACAGAGATGACAGTGGACTATAAAATGACGATAATAACAGGATAATAAACAGAAAAAAATGGGAGTTTTAGCTTAAAGAAGAAAAGACTTAGGGTAGGCACAGTAACAATCTTCAAATATTTGAAGGGATGTCACATGGAATTGAGATTAGATTGTTCTGCTCTGGCCAAGAAAACACAACTAGAGTGCTTGAAAAATGAAGTCTTTCTAGTTGTTTGAGCTATCAACAATTCAAATGGGAGACTCCAGGGGATGGTGAAAAAATGAATGTTGAGAATGTGGTAGAGATGAGTTCTTTTGAGAAACAAATTATGGACCTTTCCAATATTTAAGATTCTGTGATCCTACAAAGGACCCATAAAAATGGTGAAGGCTTTCCTTAGCACTGTCATACTTAAGTAATCAGGAAGTTTTTCTTTATCCTTTATGCCCGTATTTTAAAAATTCAAATCTTTTTTTCTTATCCTACTAAACCCTGAGATTGAAATTCATCAGTATTCTTCTGGTAATATTTCATTCTTCCTGAGCTTTACTTCCTCCCTATTCTAGGTTTTGTTATTATTCAGTTGTTTCAGTCCCGTATGACTTATTTGTGGGTCCTAAAATCTTAGATGTGGGGCTTAAAATACTATTAGCTTGCCATGAAAGAAATATATAATCAGAAAAGAAAGTAGACTAGTCATGTGGGAAAAACAGGGATCGCCACTGGACTGGTATCTTTGGAATGTCAAGAGAAAGTGAGGAAGGCTACATTGATGAGATGACAATTCCATTTGAATAATAATAAAATAATAGCTGGCATTTATAAAAACACTAAGGCTTATAAAGTACTTCATATACATTATCTCATTTGATCCAACTCTGTCATTTTGCAAATGAAGAAATTGAGGGTCCCCCAAGGTTGGTTGTCACAGCTGGTTTTGTGAGAGTTAGCATGAAAATATGTCTTTTCAGATCACCAGTTCAATTCTCTTTCTGTTTCACCATTCTGTCTCTTTTCTCAAATTTCATATTATGGTATCTGCTTATTTCCTGTTACTTGTGTCCCTTAAATGGCGACTTTTGGGCACTTTGATGGTTAACAGTGTAAAAGACTATAATAATGGCAACAATTTCTTGGACTTCACTAAAACATGGATATAGTATGGACCTTGGATTGCATTGTCTTCCTCCCCCCCATTTAAATTCCCAATCCCCATATACTTTATTTCATTGAGTGGGAAAATTATTGTTCTTTCTTTAAACTGAGTACGAATCTGGAAATTGTACCAATTATATGTCTGTCTATGGGATGTAAAAAATTGTATAAGCATCAAAATTATGTCCATTTTCTTAATTTGCTTTAAGTATTAGTCTTAGCATGTTGGAGAGGGCCAGTGTCCAAGAGTGTTCTGTTTGTAACAATAAGTATTGTCATGGGGCACTGTTAAGGGACTAGATCTGTATTGGTTATAAAGAACTTCCCTTTGAAAAAATTCCCATTGCCAATATCTGTTGGCATCTTCTTTACAATTTTTAGTCTTAGAGAGTTGCCTAGGGCATTGATTAATCAGGTAATTTGCCCAGAGTCACATAGCCAGTATGTGTCAGGGTGGAGAATTTAAACCAGATCTTCATAGCTTCCAGATCTGTTTTCTATCCAGTATAATATTCTGCCTCTCAGCCAAGCAAGAGTGGGAAAAATGTATTTCATGGCTAATTGTTTATTAAATTGAACTTTTGAATAATAGCTAGGTGTCGGTAGTAATTTTTGTGTGTCTTAGAGAAAAAACTCATTATAATCTTAAAAAATTTCCCCATTTAATATTTTATTTTTTCCCCAATTTACATGTAAAGATAGTTTTCAACACTCATTTTTTTTCTTTTTTTTCACTATGTATTTTTTTTTTTTTTTTGCTGAGGCAATTGGGGTTAAGTGACTTTTCCAGGGTCACACAGCTGTTACGTGTCTGAGACCAGATTTGAACTCAGGCCCTCCTGACTTCAGGGCTGGTGCTCTATCCACTGTGCCACCTAGCTGCCCCTCAACACTCATTTTTGTAAGATTTTGATTTCCAGTTTTTTTCTCCCTCCCTTTCCACCTTCCTAAGATGGCAAGCAATTCGACACAGTTATGCACATGATGATTTTTATGAGCAAAAAAGAGATAATGCTGTTTTTTTCTTGGAATAAGTTGGATTCTCCACCATTTTATTCACAATACCACTTCTTCACCACCCTGTACCCTCCTTGTTTCCGTGTAGGGGAAAATCCTTCTTCCTTTGAATTACGTTCCAATTTGAGAGTTGTATCAATTATGTAAGTCAATTTGGGATTTGTATAAAATTGAAGAAGCAATCAATTTTTTGATTTATTTTCTATAATTAAAAAAATCTTGTCTATTTTGTAAAATTCTCAAGAAATTTTTTTACGACGAAGTTATGATTTAGTGAAAATTGGTGGCATTTTTTTTCTGTACTGTAATTGGTTACTTACTAAAGAAGCAAGTAGAACAAGTGAGTGCATACAGATTTGGTACACACACTGTAAAAAAATATCTCTTTTTAGCCTAGACATGTTATTTATGGACTCTCTTCTCTTTGAGTGGGTGAATTCTTCTATTGTAAGCTTCACAACTGAAGAAGTGCAAAACCGACCCATGGAAATAGGTTTTTGGTGTTGTTTTATTGTTGAATAAAATGGGAAACCATAAAGACTATTGAGTTCTTCATGTTGTACCAATTTGGCCAGCACCCACTAGGTCCCTCTTGGACAGAATTGCTGCCCCTTGATCGGGTACCACATTGCTTGTCGCACCATTGTAGGTTTCTCTGGAAGAGCCTGTCAGCTCTTTTCCGAAACAGGCCTCATAATAGAAAATTGAGTGGGGAGGGATGGGGAGTGTGAATCACTTGTCAGAACTGGAGGAGTCAAGAATGCAGACGCTTTGTCTCTCCCATGCAGCATGGCGAGTTCTGTCAAAAAAGGTCGTCTGACTCACAACCACAGAAGGTTGATGAGGAAGACTGTGACAGAAATAAACTACTCAGCTTGGTTTCTCCTTGGGCGGTTGGGCTCGTGCTTAGAGAAAATGATGATAAATCTCCAGAAGTTTACATGTGCCTTTTCAGGGGCATGTAGGTGCTTTGGGTTTACTTTCATTCTTTTTTCTCATCAAGATTTTTCTTTGGCAGTTTCTCTAGCAAACTGTAGAGCCTGATTTCCAGACATCATGATTTCTGCACATTTTGTACCAAGGCCTGGCACAGTCAGTCTTCCTTAAGAGACAAAATTAGATAAAAAGCTTAGGGGTTCAGCTCATCTGCCATTCTTCCAATCAAGCATTTGGCGTTTCTGATTATGCACAGAGAATTGTTTGACTTACTGCTTGTGAAATACCAAGTAAATCAAGTTGCAAGTTAGACACAGCATGTTTGCACATCATTTCCTCAATATAAATAAATAGGATGTTGGCTGTCCTAATCTTAGTTGATTGTAATCTTTCTGTGGGCAGCGGTCTTTGCTGACATTAAAAAATAATAATTTAGGTTAACTTTTGGAATTTAATTACATTTGCTATTTTTCCAATAAATAATCTTTCCCCCTTAAATATCATTGCCATTTCCCAATTTACCATCCCTTTACCCCATGAAGTTCTCTCGTGTAACAAAGAAAAATTTGAACCAAAGCCAATCAAGCAAGTATCCTTGTCTGATGTTATATGATGTTCCATGCCTGTGGTTCTCCATCTCTGTACCAGAGCTGTATTTTCTCTTCTTTTCTTTGTGCCCAAAATTATTACTGGCAATAAATCTGTTTGGCAGCACTTGGGTGTAATTTTCACTGACAATAATTGTCATTGTTGTAACCAAAGTCCATTGGTATAGAACTCTGCATATTGGTAGAGATCAAAAAGTCCAGAGTTGGCTAAAGTGGAAGAAAGGAAAAGTCTTTATTTCTCATCAAATTGTGTATGGTTTAAAAAAATATTTTTGTTGCTACTGTTTTCTTCTCTTTGTATCTGTTCGTACAAGGCTTCAGAACCTTTACATCAAGTATTTATAGTAAAAGTCTGATGTCCAAAAATATATTGGATAAATATAGATAACATAGATAAGTTTTCAAAGGAATGATGAATGAAAATGCATTTATTTTTATTATTTATTTTTTGCCAAGGCAGTTGGGGTCAAGTGACTTGCCCAGGGTCACACAGCTAGGAAGTGTTAAGTGTCTGAGGCCAAATTTGAACTCAGGTCCTCCTCACTTAAGGGCTGGTGCTCTATCCACTGCACCTCCTTGTTGTCCCTGAAAATGCATTTATTAAATTCTTAATGTGTGCAAAGACCTCATGCCAAAGAGTAAGGGTTACAATTAAAAAAGCTAGACTGACCCTGCTCTAAAAGGATTTCATATTCTAATATGGGAGACATCCCTGTACTGGTTAAATATAACAGGAGTTGGGTACTCATGAAGTTCAAGCACACCATTTACTAGTTAACAGATGACTTTACTACAAAAGTGTTTATAAAGTATAAGTACAGTCAGGTGTAAAGCATTCTTTTGTGGTGTTTTTGTGCATGTACCGGACCATAGATTTAAGGTTTTTTTTTTTAATATATAAATATATTTACAAAACATGTGAGTGATTTTTCTATATTGACCTTTGCAAAAACTTTTTTTCCCAAGCTTTTCCCCTCCTTCCCCCCACCCTCCACCCCTAGATGACAGGTAATCTAATACATGCTAAATAGGATAAATTATATGACAAATACAATACATGTATACATATCTATACAGTTATCTTACTGCACAAGAAACATCAGATCTAGAAAGAGAAGAAGAAAAAACAACCTAAGAAGGAGAACAAAATGCATGGAAATATTCACAGAAAGCATTAAAATTCTGTGTTGTGGTTCACACTCAGTTCCCACAGGCCTCTCTCTGGATGTATATGACTATCTTCATCGCTGAACAATAGGAACTGGTTTGAATCACATCATTGTTGAAGAGAACCATGTCCATCAAAATTGATCATCATATAGTCTTGTTGCTGTGTATAATGTTCTTCTGGTTCTGCTGATTTCACTCAGCATCAGTTCATGCAAGTCTCTCCAGGCCTTTCTGAAATCCTCCTGTTGGTCATTTCTTACAGAACAATAATATTCCATAACATTCATATACCATAATTTATTCAGCCATTCTCCAATTGATGGGCATCCTTTCAATTCCCAGTTTCTTGCCACTACAAAAAGGGCTGCCACAAACATTTTTGCACATGTGGATCCCTTTCCCTCCTTTAAAATCTCTTTGGGATATAGGCCCAGTAGAAACACTGCTGGGTCAAAGGGTATGCACAGTTTGATAACTTTTTGAGCATAGCTCCAAATTGCTCTCCAGAATGGTTGGATCTGTTCACAGTTCCACCAACAATGTATCAGTGTCCCAGTTTTCCCACATCCCCTCCAACATTCCTCATTATCATTTCCTGTCATTTTAGCCAATCTGACAGGTGTGTAGTGGTATCTCAGAGTTGTCTTAATTTGCATTTCTCTGATCAATAGTGACTTGGAGCACCTTTTCATGTGACCGGAAATAGTTTCAATTTCTTTGTCTGAAAATTGTCTGTTCATATCTTTTGACCATTTATCCATTGGAGAATGGCTTGAATTCTTATATATTTGAGTCAATTCTCGATATATTTTAGAAATGAGGCCTTTATCAGAACCTTTGGATGTAAAAATATTTTCCCAGTTTACTGCTACCCTTCTAATCTTGTCTGCATTCATTTTGTTTGTACAAAAACTTTTTAACTTGATATAGTCAAACTTAACTATTTTTGTGATTAATGATGACCTCTAGTTCTTCTTTGGTCACAAATTCCTTCCCCCTCCACAGGTCTGAGAGGTAAACCATTCTACATTGTTCTAATTTGTTTATAATATCATTCTTTATGCCTAGATCATGAATCCATTTTGACCTTATTTTGGTATATGGTGTTAGGTGTGGGTCAATGCCTAATTTCTTCCATACTAGTTTCCAATTATCCCAGCAGTTTTTGTCAAATAGTGAGTTTTTATCCCAAAAACTGGGGTCTTTGGGTTTATCAAACACTGGATTACTATTGTCATTGAGTATTTTGTCCTGTGAACCTAACCTATTCCACTGATCCACTACTCTATTTCTTATCCAGTACCAAATGGTTTTGGTGACCACTGCTTTATAATATAGTTTTAGATGTGGTGCAGCTAGGCCACCCTCATTTGCATTTTTTTCATTAATTCCCTTGAAATTCTTGACCTTTTGTTTTTCGATGAATTTTGTTGTTATTTTTTCTAGGTCAGTTAAATAATCTCTTGGGAGTTTGATTGGTATAGAACTAAATAGATAGATTAGTTTAGGTAGTATTGCCATCTTTATTATATTCGCTCGACCTATCCAAGAGCACTTGATGTTTTTCCAATTGTTTAGATCTGACTTTATTTGTGTGAAGAGTATTTTGTAGTTTTGCTCATATAGATCCTGACTTTCCCTTGGCAGATATATTCCCAAATATTTTATACTATCAATAGTTATTTTGAATGGAATTTCTCTTTGTATCTCTTGCTGTTGCATTTTGTTGGTGATGTATAAAAATGCTGATGACTTATGTGGATTTATTTTGTATCCTGCAATTTTGCTAAAGTTGTGGATTAATTCTAATAGTTTTTTAGTTGATTCTCTAGGGTTCTCTAAGTAGACCATCATATCATCTGCAAAGAGTGATAATTTGGTTTCCTCATGACCTACTCTAATTCCTTTAAT